>PVLC010036883.1:0-15558 GCA_004027655.1 Graphiurus murinus | reverse complement strand
GTCCAACCACAGATGAATGGATTACAAAACTATGGGATATGTACACAATGGAATTTTACTCAGCCATAAAGAAGAATAAAATCATGTTCTTTGCAGGGAAATGGATGCAACTGGAAAACATTATGTTAAGTGAGATTAGTCAGTCACAAAGAGTTAAGAAGCATATGTTCTCCCTAATATGTGGATGCTAGGGAGAATTTGGGGCATAGGAGGGTCTCCAGATGAAAAGGAGAGATCCTCGATAAGCAAAGAAGTTGATTTAATTGTAGTGGACATATGGGGCAGAGGGACGCCCTAAAGCACATGATGTACTTACACAATCATATCAAGATCACTCACTGAAGTGAACCTGAGGGGAAGGGAGGGGGAGGGAATGGGTGGGAATTGTGGAAGGGGTCAAATGAGAATTGTGTGCAAATATGTTGTTAACAACTTGTACTTAACAAAGATGTATGCTATATTGCACGAATTACTACAATAAAAAATTTAAAAAAAAAAAAAAGAAAAAAGAAAAGGACTGGGGTGTAGCTTAGAGGTAGACCATCCAAGGGTTCAATCCCCAGTAGAGTTACTGTTTTCTCCCTGTAGTTTAACTGGATGTCAGGATCTAAATGTAGACCTACACAGAAGAAATTGGAGAAGGAAGCCTAGGGTTCCAAAGGTCAGCAGTGAGGATGCCGCATTAGGAACTGAACACACTCGGAAGAGAGCCAGGCCAGGCTCTTGGCACGCCCGTTCTGACAGAAGCTTGGAGAACAGCAGGTGGAGTCAATCAGGCTGAGTCAGGAAACCCCATCAACCTACTCGTTTTGTGACTCACTCCAAAGGAATGACCACTCCTCTGTGACAACCCAATCCCAGAACATGATCAGGAGGTAGGATTACTTTATAGAAAAAAAGGAGGCAGCAACACAACCAGTGTCCCGCTGTGGAAAGCTGCTCCGGACCATCTATAGCAACTCCAGGGTGCACTTCCCAAGTAGGACATGCAAAGTCCTAAACAGTCACACAGTGGAGAAGTACAAGGAAGAAATTCAGAGGTCAAACATAATCAAGCTGATAAGAAATTAACATTAACCACTAAGTTTTTAATACAACTCGTGGGTAAATATCAAATAGTCTGGTGCTTCCTGAAGCAAATCAAGGTCAATGAAAGTCCTGTAATCAGATTTTTCATAAGCATTTAAACCACATCTTTCTTAAAATAAGCCAAAAGTGCAAAGATTTTGTAATATGTACAAATTGGAGATTTAAAATATTCAATTTACCAAAAACATGACTTAAATAATAACCAAAAATAATGCATTAGACATGTTCCATTTCCCCCACAAAAAATCAAAATATGAATATAAGCACACCATAGTTTCCCATGTCCTAAGAAATTCTTATTTTATTATGAAAATATTTCATACCAAAAAATCAAGAAACATTGAAAGTAATAGGGAAATATAATATGAGCAAATACTGCTCTTATTTTGAGGATGCACAAAGTTTTCTGTTAAATTACTTGCTTAAGAGGATTTTTTTTTTTTTTTTTTTGCAGTATTAGGGATGGGACCCAGAGGCATTCTACCTCCGAGCTACACCCCCAGCCCTATTGTTTCTTTATTTTGAAACAGGGTCCCACTAAGTTGCGGAGGGCCTCACTAAGTAGCTGAGGCTGGCCGCGAACTCGGATCCTCCTGTCTCAGCCTCCCAAGTACTGGGATTACAAGGGTGTGCCACCACGCCCTGCTAAGAAGATATTTTTAAAACAACTTGTATCACTACTTATGTATGAATGTATATTATATCTATATGTGTGTATGTGTGCATATTTGTGTATACAAATATAGGGTGTGTATGTGTATAAAGATTTATATATGTGAATATATTCTTCTATACTTATTCTGATACAATTACAAAGAAAAATCAACCTAAAATAAAAATATAAGTAAAAGTCTCATGAATACACATACACACACACACACACCCAGAAGATACTCTTTTGAGGAAGGAAACTTATTCCTCTAACAATTAATGAAAAAAAATTTTTAGTAAATGAAAATATTAATCATTTCTTTAAGATAACGAATAAAAATGCTGTCACAGGAATTCCTGAAATGTTCTGGCTTCAATGAGTTTGAGTTGTGAAATTCAGCCAAAGTATCTTATTTCACATTTCCTACATATAAAAGAAGGAAACCATCCTGGAACTTTCTACACGCCCCCAAATCCTGAAATTGACCCATGACCAATATTTCAACAGAGGTAAAGGTTAACAATACAAAGAGGAGAGTCAAAATCCACTCCTACATTCTGCAAAGCCTAGTGGGTTTTTTGAACTCCTTAAAGGCATGTCCTAGAATAATCTTAAGAAAAATGCTATTAAAAAAAAAAAAGACCTATCCTTCATAAAGGCTAATTAGCAGATCACAAATGCAGAATATTTTTATAGCTGTTATCAATTATTATCTCCTCTTTGGGGAAAACATTAGAACCAAAAAGAACTCGAAATGTGAAGAAATGAGGTATGCCCACCCGAAAGCTCAGTGCTTTTCACAACTGTGGCCTCTCCAGGTCTTGTGTTAATAATTTCTATCTTCAGTCTTGTGCATTAAGAGTGCATTCATAGCCGGGTGTGGTGGTGAACGCTTGTAATCCCAGTACTTAAGAGGCTGAGACCAGAGGATCTGGGTTCACAGCCAGCCTCAGCGACTTTGAAAGGCCCTCTGCAACTTAGTGAGACCCTGTTTCCAAATAAAGAATAAAAAAATAGGGCTGGGGGTATAGCTTGGCGGTAGAATGACCCTGGGTTCCATCCCCAGTACCACCAAAAAAAAAAAAAAAAAAGAGTGCATTAATAGAACTAAAAGTGAAAGGACACTACTAGAGGAAATGTAAACTACAGAAATTTAACATTTTTGTATCTATGACTCTTTCACAAACCCTTCCGAGAGAAAACACTCACACAAGTATAGTGACATACTTTCAAAGATGTTCTCTAAAGCACTATTTTTGTGTGTATGTGTGGTACTGGGGATTGAACCCAAAGGCATTCTACCTCTGAGCTACACTCCCAGCCCTTTTTTTAATTTTTTATTTTGAAACAGGGTCTAAGGTGTGGAAGATGTCACTAAGTTGCTGAGGCTGGCTGTGAACCTCCTAAGGCTAAGGCACTTTTCTTAATACTAAAAAATGAAATCCAGGTGTGGTGGCACACACTTATAATCCCAATATTTAGGAGGCTGAGACAGGAGGATCACAGGTTCGAGGATGGTCTCAGCAAGTAGTGAGACTCTCATTAACCTAGTGAGACCCTGTTTCAAAATAAAACTAAAATAGGGCTGCGGATGTATCTCAGAGGTAGAGGGCTCCTGGGTTCAATTCTCAGCATCACAAAAAAGAAAAACTGCTAGGGTGTGAACTTATGGTGGGAGAGGTTTCTCTCTGCAGTTATGTGACCTTGAGCACAACATTTAAACTTCTATACCTCAATTTCCTCACTTGCAAAATGAAAGAACTGGGAGTAAATCTCTCAGGTCCCTATTGGCTCTAAAATTCTTCTATAGACCTTTAAGAATAAAGGGCTTTATTCTTAAAAAAAATACACACACACACACACACACACACACACACACACACACACACACACGCTGGGTGTAGTGGCACACAGCATTTGGGAAGCTGAGACAGGAGGACCACACATTTGAGGTCAGCCTTAGCAACTTAGCAATACCATGTTTCAAAAAAAAAATAATATAGGACTGAGGGTATGGCTTGGCAGTAGAATGTCCCTAGGTTCAATCCCCAGTACCACAAAAAATAATAAGAGCCAGGCGTAGTGGCACATTCCTGTAATCCCAGTATTTAGGAGGCTAAGATAGGAGGATCGCAAGTTTAAGACCAGCTTCAACAACTTATCGAGGTTCTCAGCAACTTAGAACAACTTTTTTTTTTTATGGTACTGAGGATGGAACCCAGGGGCATTCTACCTCCGAGCTACACCCCCAGCCTAATTTTATTCCTTTATTTTGAAACACGGTCTCACTAAATTTTAGATGCCCTCACTAAGTTGCTGGGGCTGGCTGTGAACCTGTGATCCTCCTGTCTCAGCCTCCCAAGTACTGAGATTACAAGTGTGCACCACCACACCCAGAACCTGTTTCAAGATGAAAAATAAAATAGGGCTGGGCATGTAGCTCAGAGGTAGAATGTCCCTGTACCACAACAACAATATTAATACACATATACACAAAATAAAATTTTACCTAGTATTATAAAGTACATAGGGAAAAAAAAAAAAAACAGATTTCTGCCTGGCTTTGCCTACCCCTGAATTCCATTCCCCCTAAAAAAGTCCTTCAATTCTTCTAGCTATTTCTTCTGATAATTACTTCCTTATTTGTAAATCACATTTAACATTGTTATTTCCTGGTTTTTTCAATCTCAGACATCACCAAAAGTTCCTTATTCAATCTACTGAGACATTTATTCATCCACCCCACCCCCTCAGGGTTTCACTCCCAAACTTAATGGAAATGAGTTCAGTTTTATTGGACAGCAACACTGAGATGCTAACAATATACACATTAGCCAGGCATGGTGGCACATGCTTGTAATCGCAGCTACACCCCCAGACCCATCTTTTATTTTTTATTTGAAACAAGGCCTCACTAAGTTGCTGAGGCTGTCCTTGAACCTACAATCCTCCTGTCTCAGCCTCCCAAGTACTGGTATTACAGGCATGTGCCACCAAGCCAAGATTACATATACATACAAATACATTACACACACACACACACACACACACACGCACACGCACACATATGTACCTATTTATATATAGTCCTATTGTCCTAGCTCCACATAAGTTCTCAGTTAATAAGAAATAAGATCCAGCCAGGTGTGGTAGCGCACGCTTGTAATCCCAGTACTTGGGAGGCTGAGACAGGAGGATCCGGATTCACGGCCAGCCTCAGCTACTTAGTGAGGCCCTCTGCAACTTAGTGAGACCCTGTTTCAACATAAAGAATAAAAATTAGGACTGGGGGTGTAGCTCAGAGGTAGAATGCCTCTGGGTTCCATCCTCAGTACCGCAAAAAAAAAAAAAGATATCCCATCTAGACACAGTGATGCATACCTGTGATCCCAGCTACTTAGGAGGCTAAGGCAGGAGGATCACAGGTTTGGGGCCAGTCTGGACAATTTATCAAGATCCTGTATCAATAGCAAGTGTGTGATGGCACACACTTGTAATCTCAGTATTTGGGAAGCTGAGACCAGAAGATCCAGGTTTGCAGCCAGCCTCAGCTACTTAGTGAGGCTCTCTGAAACTTAGTGAGATGCTGTTTCAAACATAAAGAATTTAAAAAAAAAAAATAGGACTAGGGGTATAGCTCAGAGATAGAATGCCCCTGGGTTCAATCCCTAATATCAAAAAAAAAAGATACTGTATCAAAATAAAAAATAAAAAGGATATAACTCAGTGATAAAGTGTCACTGGGTTCTTCCCAGTACCGAAGGAAGGAAAAAAAACTGAAAGAAAGGCTCCATTTCATAGTTAAATACTTCACAAAATGGACAGCAAAAAATTTTAAAGCATGGCCTGTAAATCAGAAATGAAGAATTCAAATCTGAGCCCACTATACACAGGAGCAAAGTATGCACATAAAATCCCTTTTTATCTCTGACCCTCATCTGTTTTCCTCCTGTGTAGTCTATGTATAATATCACTCACTGCGGAATGTTTAAAACACACAGCACAAATACAGTACATGTGAAAACACTTTGTTAATCATAAAGTGCTATAGAAACATTCACTTGTACTATCTTTACTAAGAGATCCCATTAAATGAAGTCCTTGGAGTTGTGGGTCACTCTGAAGCATTATTCCCCTACCTGGGCTAAAAGCTAAGAGTTGGAAGTCACTGGGAATAAGAGTGAAGTAGATATGAATTGTGTTTCAAGACCAGAATCTGAGGGCCCTGATCGCTCAGGGGCCTATGGATGGCCCTAAGAGAAAAGTATAGACAGAATAAAGAGCTGGTGTCCAAACAGGGATCAGAGAAAGAGGTTTTTTCTATATTCTCAGGGAGAAGGAAGATTTCTTATCAAATTTCCTTTTTAATGCAAGCAGGGCACAGTGGTGCATGACTTATAATCCTAGGTACTCAGGAGGCTAGGGCAGGAGGATTACAAATTCCAGGCTAGGCTAGGCAACTTTTTTTTTTTTTTTGCGGTACTGGGGATTGAACTCAGGGGCATTCTACCTCTGAGCTATACCCCCAGCCCTATTTTTTATTCTTTATTTGGAAACAGGGTCTCACTAAGTTGCAGAGTGCCTCACTAGGTAGCTGAGGCTGGCCGCGAACCCAGATCCTCCAGTCTCAGCCTCCCAAATGCTGGGATTACAAGCGTGCGCCACCACGCCTGACTTAGGCTAGGCAACTTAATGAGACTCTGTCCCAAAATTAAAAATAAAAAGGGCTGGGAATGTGGCTCATTGGTAGAGTACTCCTGGGTTCAATCCCCCGGTACTTTCAAAAAAATACAAAATCGTAACTTCACTCCTCAGAGGTAAATCTTATTCGTTTCTTCTAATATTTACCTTCACATTTCTACATAATATGTTTATGTATCTGCTTCTTAATTTGTAGTCTTACCTATTAACTTTCTATTATAGAAAGAAGTTTGCAGAGAAAGTACTTTGAACCAAACTTGGGAAATAGAGTATAGAATTGTTCAGCAGTGTTTTACTCTGTGTAAAAATAGAACACTTCATTTCTAGTCTTCAAAGGCATATGTTAAAAATGGTACAACAAGCCGGGCATGGTGGTGCAAGCTTGTAATCCCAGTACTTGGGAGGCCGAGACCAGATGATCCGAGTTCGCAGCCAGCCTCAGCTACTTAGTGAGGCTCTCCAAAACTTAATGAGACCCTGTTTCAAAATAAAGAATAAAAAATAGTGTTGGGGGTGTAGCTCATAGGTAGAATGCCCCTGGGTTCAATCCCCAGTACTAAAAAAAAAAAAAAAAATGGTACAACAAGCCAGGCATGGTGGTACACACCTGTAATCCCAGTACTTGGGAGGCTGAGACATGAGAATTGCAGATTTGAGGCCAGTCTCAGCAATTTAGCAAGGCCCTGTTTCAAAATAAAAAATAAAATAGGGCTGGGGTGTAGCTCAGAGGTAGAATGGCCCCTGGGGTTCAATCCCCAGTACCACACACACACAAAATGGTACAACACACAGTGCCTCTACATTAGAGGGAAGCTGGCCAAGGCAGTTGAACCTAAATTATCAAGCCGCTCTAAATCATTCCCTGAGCCCATTGCAGTGGTGCCCATTTTCTCCTGCCCTTTCCATTCACCCCTCACTGCTTAATCCTGTTCCTAAAGCTATAAGACAAATGACAAAAGGGACCCTGAGCTTAATTTATTTCAAGGCAGGCATGGACACAATTCTTAAGAGCTTTACAAGAAGGGATTAACTGCAGCTAAAAGAAACCAGTCTTTAATTATCTGAAAAGTTATCTTAAAACCAACTAGTATGCCATATTAAAGAGTAAGTTTATGAACTGAATCTCCTGCTCAATTTCTGTCCAAAGACCACTGAAGTTCTCTAAATGTGGTCCTTTTGCTGTGGTCCATCAGGTCTGGGAGGCTTTAGGGACATAATTCTGTCTAGTGCCAGGTACACAAAGAGAACTTGAGGTCGGGCAGATGACCCTGACGGGACAGGCATGGTACATCAAGGAAAGGAAATCTTTTCTCTCTAATCAACAGGATAAAGGTGATTAAGCGGGAATTATTTTTCAATGACCTATATAATTTCATCAGGGTTGCTATGGCTGTTAGCAGGGATCAGCTGACTTCCTAATGAGATGAATTTGATAGCAGGGCCCTTCCAGGGAAGCAAAGAGAGTAGCAGGCCCCTCTGCTACAGGGAATTGTACAGGGAAGCAACAATTGGTCGGAATTGTTTACTACTACTCCTCCTCGGGAGTTTTTGGCTCTTTCCCTCCCTGGATGGCTGGGGCTGCCGCACCTGCAGAATGTTGGAAGCAGGATCTTTACGTATGGATGGGTCCAGGAGGCTGGGACAGACCTGAGATAATTCACCAAACCTGCTCACTTGATTCCCCAAGTCCCAGGCAAACACCACCAATACCGCCTCTAAGTCAGCTTGAAACAATAGCTAGTTCTACGCCCTCGCAGAAGTGGAGTTAACAAGAGAGCTTTGCTGAGGCCAAGGAAAACATCCACGCACTCTATCAATAACAACCAGCACCTGAATGCAGTTTCATCAGAGAATTTATGAAATTGAGCAACAGCCACCCAACAAGTAGGGCCTCACACCAGGAAGGGCTGCACAACCTGAGCGGCACCACCTCTGTCTCTTGGGTAAGCAGAGAGGTTTGGAGAGGAAAACAGAGCCAGATTTCTTCGACTGTGCCAGTTCCTCCCGAAGGATCCAGGCGCTCTGGCCCCAGGGACCAAGGAAAGGGGTGGAGAGCCTGATGACATCTTTCTCCGTCAAAACAAGCTAGCCAGAGCTCTCTCTTCCCCGCCACCAAGTAATGTCCCGTGCCAGTGCCCGGAGCCCTGGGAACCAACTCCTTCCCGCAGCTCCCCGGCCGGACACCGGGATCTCTTTTGGGACATTCCCAGCCAGTCCTCGCGCCCCAATACCTGCTCCTCCTGCCGGCCCGTGGATGCAGCGAAGAGACACCCCGGCTCGCCCCCGCTCCTTCAACACCCTAAAATAAAAGAATCTTTCAAGCGCAAAGCTCGTCAGCACGCCACGTACCTGCCGGCTGCCGCGGCTCCTCCTCACCGCGCAGTGTCCCGGGAGTCAGAAAGTTTGCGCCGCGGTCCCGGGACGCGAGCCCCGAGCCGGCTCCTCGCCGGGCCCCGACAACACGCCCGGGTCCCCAGAGGGCTGCCCTCTCCAGTCCGGCCCGGGTCCTCTAGACCCGGCTCGCTCAGCAACAGTGCTCCTCGAGAAAGTCGCCGGCGAGAGAAGGTCGGAGCGCAACTTTCCGATCGAGCGTCAGCCGGTGGCGGAGTCGCACGGATCCTGCGCTCGTCCCCGCCGCCCGTGCCCTCGGAGCGCGAGCGGGGCGGGGGCGGGGGCGGGGCCCAACCTGCGGCCCAGGGGAGCAAGCCAAGCCCCGCCCCGCCCCGCCGCCGGCCCCGCCCCGCCCCGGCCCTCCCTGCCGCCCGCCCCGCCCCGCCCCGCCCCGCGCAGCCGCCAGGTGCGCCAGGGATTCGGCGGCGCGCTGCGGCCGCGCGGTTGCCTAGGTGAAGGGGGCGGAGCCTCCGAGAGAAAGTTTCCACCGAAACTTGAACTGGGGCGCAGCGGAGGACGCCTCGCCCTTGGGGGCTTGCCTTTCGCCCGAGCTTCAATTCATACACGCGACACACACACACCAAGAAAGGCACAAACGTAAAAAGGGGGAAGTTTTTGGTCTCAGCAGACGTTAATAATGGACCACGGTTTGGGGAGAGGGGCGAGTTTTGTCGTTTGACTTTTTAGCAGTCGGTACTTGTTTGTGGGTTTGAGGAGTGTGTGCATACGTGTGTGTCACACGTTCACTGGCATTCCCCCCCCCCCAAGGAAAAAAAGAAGACTCTTTGGTCAGTTCTGCAAAAAGATAAAACTTCCCTGACGAATAGGACAGCAAGTGGGTGGCTCAGGCCCCAGCGGCCGGTCCCTAGAGCTGGAGCCTTGCACGCCGCCACCTGGGCAGCACCGCGGCGTTCTCCCACGCCCTTGACGTCCTGGGCAGCAAAGACAAGCCTCTGTTCTGGACTTTAAATCCCGAAGGAGAAATCCGAAACTCTTGGAAGCTCTCTTGGTATTTTCATGGCCCTGTGGTTAGTGTGGCTGAAACTTGAGGTGAGCCTCAATCCGAGCGGGTGGGGCCTCACCACAGTGTGCAAAGGCGGATGTGGGGTTTCCCACCGCAGCATCCTCCTGGAGCCTCGCCGAATCCTGCTTTAGAGGAAGAATCTTCCTTTCTTCATTCTCTGAAGAATGAATGGCAGACGGACATAAGCAAAATCAGGCATATCTAGTTTCAAGTTCTCTTTTGCACTGTTAGTAATTTGAAGACGCAAACTTCACACTTCCTTCTACAGCTGTGTACCAGCACCCCAGTGCATGTGGGTGGCAACAACAACGCAGATTAAATCTCAGGATTCGCCAGCTTTCACCTGTGACCGTGCAGTCAAGAAGCGGCCTCTAAGTATAACCTGGGAAAAACAAGGGAGGTAGAGATCAGAGTGGAAGCCAGGAATTTCCACAGGCACAGCAGGTCACCATGGCCTGCTCTAACCTTGGCATGTGAAGGAGTCACATTCAACAAATCTGATGAAGGCTTTTTGCATGCTAGGCATTCTTTTAGAGGTTGGGGACCCAACAGAGAACAAAAACGTAAAAATCCCAGCCCTCATGAAACTTCCAGATGGCAAAAATAAATGATAAGGAAAATAGGTGAACTGTCAGATTATTAGAAATGCTTTAAGGATGGGAATGTGGCCCAGTGGTAGAGCACTTGCCTAGCATGTTGCAGGCCCTGGGTATGGTCCCCAATATCATTAAATAAGTAAAATAAGCAGAGAAGGTACAAAAGGAGTATGAGAGTCTCCCTTCCCCCCCACCTCTGTTTTTTTGTAGTACTCAGAATTGAACCCAGTGGCATTCTACCTCCAAGCTACACACCTAGCCCTTTTAATTTTTATCGTGTGGGGGGGGGGGTACTGGGGATTGAACAAAGGGGCATTCTACCTCTGAGCTACATCTCCAGACCTATTTTACTTTTTATTTGGAAACAGGGTCTCACTAAATTGCTGAAGCTGGTCTCAAGCTTGCGATTCTTCTATCTCAGCCTCCCAAGTACTGGGATTTACAAGTGTGCACCATCATGCCCAGTCTATTTGTTATTTTGAAACAGGGTATCACTAAATTGTGGAGGACCTCACTGAATTGCTGAGGCTGGCCTCCAACCTGCAATCTTTCTGTTTCAGCCTCCCAACTACTGGGATTACAATGATGGCTCACACCTGTAATCCCAGTACTTGGGAGGCTGAGACAGGAGGATCGCAGGTTCACTGCCAGTCTTAGCAACTTATTGAGGCCCTCCACAATTTAGTGAGAACCTTGTTTCCAAATAAAAGAATGGCTTGGGTGTAGCTGAGAGGTAGAATTCCCCTATGTTCCATCCCCAGTACCACAAAAATAAAATTAAATTAAAAAAGAGCCTGGCATGGTGGCACATGCCTGTAATCCCAGTACATGGGAGGCTGAAATAGGAGGATAGCAAATTTGAAGCCAGCTTCAGCAAATTAGCAAGGCCCTCAACAATTTAGTGAGACCTTGTTTGAAAATAAAATAGGGCTGGGTGTATAGCCCAAAGATTTAAAAATAGCCACATATTAGCTGGGCGTGGTGGCGCACGCTTGTAATCCCAGCATTTGGGAGGCTGAGACCGGAGGATCCGGGTTCGCAGTCAGCCTCAGCTACCTAGTGAGGCACTCTGCAACTTAGTGAGACCCTGTTTCAAAATAAAGAATAAAAAATAGGGCTGGAGATGTAGCTCGGAGGTAGAATGCCCCTGAGTACAATCCCCAGTACCGCAAAAAAAAAAAAAAAAAATAGCCACATATTGTGGTACTCACTCATAATCCCAGTACTTGGGAGGTTGATAGGGGAGGATCACAGGTTCAAGCCAGCCTCAGCAACCTAGTGAGACCCTATTTCAAAATAAAAGTAAAATAGGGCTGGGAGGGTAGCTCAGAGGTAGAATGCTTCTGGGTTCCATCCCCAGTACCACACACAAAAAATAAATAAATAAAATAAAATAAATGCCTGGGTTCAAAAATGCAATTAGAAATAAAGTAAAAAAGGTTGAGGATATAGTTCAGTGTTAGAGCACTCCTGGGTTTAATCTCCAATAGCAAAATAAAAAAAAAGGAAAGGAAAAAAGATGTGTCTGGAGGAAATAACATTTGAGGAAAGACCTAAGGAGATTAAGAGCAAAATATCTCAGCAGAAAGCACAGCAAAAAACTTGTGCAACCACTGTGGAAAACAGTATGGAGGCCCCTCAGACGAATGGGAGTGAACCTACCATATGACCCAGCAATACCACTACTGGGTATATACCCAAAAGAATGGAAACCAAACTATCAGACCGATGCATGTGTGTCTATGTTTATAGCAGCTCAATTCACAATAGCCAAACTATGGAAGCAGCCAAGATGTCCAACCACAGGTGAATGGATTACAAAACTATGGGATATGTACACAATGGAATTTTACTCAGCCATAAAGAAGAACAAAATCAGCCGGGTGTGGTGGGGCACGCTTGTAATCCCAGCATTCAGGAGGCTGAGACCGGAGGATCCGGGTTCGCGGCCAGCCTCAGCTACCTAGTGAGGCATTCCGCAACTTAGTGAGACTAGGTTTCAAAATAAAGAATAAAAAATAGGGCTGGGGGTATAGCTCGGGGGTAGAACGCCCCTGAGTTCAATCCCCAGTACCGCAAAAAAAAAAAAGAAGAAGAACAAAATCATGTTCTTTGCAGGGAAATGGATGCAACTGGAAAACATTATGTTAAGTGAGATTAGTCAGTCACAAAGAGTAAAGAAGTAGATGTTCTCCCTAATATGCGGATGCTAGGGAGAAGATGGGGCATAGGAGGGTCTCCAGATGAAAAGGAGAGATCCTCGATAAGCAAAGAAGTTGATTTAATTGTAGTGGATGCATGGGGCAGAGGGACACCCTAAGGCACATGATGTACTTACACAATCATATCCAGGTCACTCACTGAACTGAACCTGAGGGGGAGGGAGGGGGAGGGAAAGAGTGGGGATTGGGGAAGGGGTCAAATGAGAATTGTGTGCAAATATGTTGTTAACAACTTGTACTTAACAAAAATGTATGCTATATTGCACGAATTACTACAATAAATAAATAAATATAAAAAAAAAGAACACACAGCAAATATGAAGGCCCTTAAGTACACCTGTGTGTACTAGGAACAACCAAGAGAGCATGATGGTGAGCCAGGTGTGGTGGCACACTCCTATAACCCCAGTACTTGGGAGACTGAGACAGGAGCATTGCAGGTTCAAAACTAACCTCAGCAACTTAGTGAGACCTTGTTTCAAAATTAAAAATGAGCTACAGGTGTAGCTGAGAAGTAGCATGTCACTGGGTTCAATCCCCAGTACCAAAAAAGGGGGGGGGGGGCATGGAGGAAGAAAAGAGAAAATGAAGTCGGAAAAGAGAGAACTGGGGATGATGCAAGCCAGGCGAGGCTTTTTACTCTGAGTGAGTTGCAGTCATTGAAGGGTTTTGTGTGGAAAAGTAAGATCTCCTAAGGCACATTGCGATAAGATTATGATGTGAATGAGTGTCCTCCAAAAACCCATATGCTAAAGACATAGTCCCCAGCCCTGTGGCACTATTAAGAGATGGTGGAAACTTTAAGAAGTGAAACCCAGTGGGAATCTTCCAGGCATGTGGGGGCATGATCTTGAAGGGGATATTGGAATGCTGTCCCCCTTTCTGGTCTCTCCCTCTCTCCCTTTTCCTTCTGTTTCTCTCCCCTCCCCCACCCCCTAGCCATGAAGTGAGTTTGACAGGTACTTCACCATGTCGAACTACCTCATCATAGCCCCAGAAGCAACAGGCCAACTGACCATGGACTGAAGCCTCCAAAACTGTGAACCAAAATAAATTTTCCTCTTTATAAGTTAATTATCTCAGGCATTTTGTCACAGTAACAGAAAGTTGACTGACAAAGATCATTTTGACTGTTGGGTTAGGAATAGACATCAAGGGATAAGGGATAAGGGATAAGGGTAAACATAGAAATTAGGAGGTGATATGGACAGGATAGCTCGTGTGTTGAGAATACAAAATGTTTGGAAGTGAAATAATTGAATCATGGAGCTCTAATCTCCTCAGAAAATCCATTGATGGATTAATGGATTTTTTGGGTGGTAAGGTAGGCAGATAGGGTGTGGCTGGAGGCGCAAGTCACGGGGGGCCCGGGGTGTGACCTTGGGGATTATATGTGTCCTTGGCCCCTCTCTTTGCTCTTTCTGCTTCTCGACACCATGCCCTGAGCTCTAGAGATGCGACCTGGCCTAACATGGGCTGAAACCTCCAGAACTGTAAGCTTCCAAATAAATCTTCCTTCCTCTGAGTTGCAGTTATCAGGCATTTTGGTCACAGCAGTAAGAATGCTGACTGCAACAGGAGGCTATTAAAATTGTCCAGGAGCAAGATAGTTCCTTCAACTAGGGATAAAGTACAGAGATAACCATCTGGTAGGGTTTCGTCCTAGACTGGATTCGAGGATGAAGGAAAGAAGACAAAGATAACTCTGAGGCTTTTCACTTAAATAGCACAGCCAAAAAAAAAAAAATCCTAAAAATAAATAAATAATAAACCATGTGAGGTGGTCACACCTGTAATCCCTGTATTTGGGAGGCTGATACAGGAGGAATGCAGGTATGAGGCCAGCCTCAGCAACTTAGACCCTCAGCAACTTAATAAGATTCTGTTTCAAAATAAAAAAAAAAATAGGGCAGACAGGAGAGTGTGATCACAGGTAGAACACCACTGGTTTAATACCCAGTATCAAAAAAAAAAAAAAATCCTGACCTTATAAAATGAAGAAATAATACCTACCTCAGCAAATATAAATCTCATACATATCCATTATGTGCTCTAAGAATGAAACAGAGTCACTGTTTTAAAGGAAATATGTCTTACTAAAAGTAAAAGAGAGAGAAATGAAGGAAAGAAAGAAAGGACATGAAATAAAAACATGAGCCAGGCAAAGTAGCATACACGTGTAATTCTACTACTGGGGAGGCTGAGAGGAGGATCATAAGTTCAAAGGCAGCCTCGGAAACTTAGCAAGGTTCTCAGAAACCTAGGGGGATCTTATTTTCAAATAAAATCAAACTGGAGGTGTATCTTTGAGTTAGAATACCTCTGGGTTCAATCCCCAGAACGAAGAGAAAGAAGTGAAGAGAAAAAAGAAAAGAAAAGCCAGGCGTGGTGGCGCACGCTTGTAATCCCCAGCATTCGGGAGGCTGAGACCGGAGGATCCGGGTTCGCGGCCAGCCTCAGCTACCTAGTGAGGCACTCCGCAACTTAGTGAGACTCGGTTTCAAAATAAAGAATAAAAAATAGGGCTGGGGGTATAGCTCAGAGGTAGAATGCCCCTGAGTTCAATCCCCAGTACTGAAAAGAAAAAAAAGTATAAAAAATAAAAAATATATTGCTGAGGCTGGTTTTGAACTTGCAGAACTCCTTCATCTCTTTTTATTTTTTATTTTTTTTATTTTTATTTATTTTTTTTTTTTTTTTGCAGTACTGGGAGTTGAACTCAGGGGCATTCTACCTCCGAGCTATACCCCCAGCCCTATTTTTTATTCTTTATTTTGAAACCGAGTCTCACTAAGTTGCGGAGTGTCTCACTAGGTAGCTGAGGCTGGCCGTGAACCCGGATCCTCCGGTCTCAGCCTCCCGAATGCTGGGATTACAAGCGTG
>PVLC010036882.1:0-15564 GCA_004027655.1 Graphiurus murinus | reverse complement strand
CCAAGTGTAATGAATACTGGCTAATGAGAGCCACTGTCAAGGAAGACAGCATTTTGCCTACAGTAATCACGACCAGTGGACAGGCTGTACAGGGACTGATACTGCTCTGAGCTGCAGCTGAACATGCTGTCTTCACTACAGTGTAGTGATAGCTTCCATTTGCTAAGCAGCCTCTATTTGCCAAACAATTTTAAAACAACTCACTTTACCCATTAAAACCTAGGTCTTTCTGGGGATTGTTAGTCCCTATAAAGGGGGATGGCAAAGATTAAATGACTTGCCCTTTGCCATGTAAGTGGCAAGTGAAAGCACTAAGACTTAAATTGAGGTCTAGCTGATTTCAACACTTCCCTTGCCTCTTGTTTGAATCACTGTATAAACAGACATCTTTTAAAAAAATCTCAGAGATGTCTATTCATACAGTGATTCAAATGACAGGCAAGGGAAATAGGAACACCTAGGCAAATACAGTTTGGATACTAAGTAGATTACTCCTTTGATGGAACATGTGGTATGAAAGTGAGAACCACACAGTACTTGACATTAATTCATGCTGCTGTTTTAGATTGAAATTCTGGACAGGCATAATGAAACATGAGGAGGAAATCAGCTCTTACCTGAAACAGTATCTCTCTAAAAATATTCCTAATGTAAGATCATTCTTTCCATAAAATTCCATTGTTACAATCCTAAGAAAGAGAGATCACACCTTAGAAACATAAGAATTACCACACAGCAAAGACACTTCATGAGACCACACCTTTTGGTTATTAAATACTTATAATGAAGTAGTAAAGCCGGCAATATTTGTTGTTGTTCTACAACAGGTTTTACTTCTTGTAAAATAAGGTTGGACTAGCCAACTGTAACACCTTTTCCATTCCCAGTCCATTAGCAGCTTATGAATCAACTTAATGAGGATGTATAAAATATGTTGAGTAAAACTAATTTGAGTTAGGAAGTAAAAGTTTCTTTCACAAAGCCTTAAACCCAGCAATATAAAAAAAAGGACTTGTATCTCCTGCTGTCTAGTCCACACTTTTACTGGGCATGGAGAAAAGTAGCTCTTTTCCCAGAGGAAAATCCTGTGGGCTTCCCCAGCCCTAATCTGCCTGCTAGAACTATCCCATTTCTAGAAGAATTCCTGATCTCACTGCTGGAAATGTGCATTTTGTCGTGGAAATAGTACTATAAAAAGTGCAGTTATAGTCTTACAGTGAGTGTGTGTGTGTGTGTGTGTGTGTGTGTGTGTGTGTGTGTGTGTGTAGTGTGTTGCTGAGGATCAAACCCAGGGCCACACACATGCTAAGCACACATTCTACCCCTGAGCTATATCCCCAGCCCCATCATAGTACTTGATAAACTAAAGGTAAACTATGTAATATAAAGCTATGTAAGATATTTGAAACTATAACTTACATCATTATAAAATGTGTTTCTACTTTGTCAATCTATGTAGAATTAAGTTTCAGAGTAAAATACATTAATAAAGTAAAAGGCTGGGCATGGGATGTAGTTCGGTGCCTGGGTTCCATCCCCAGCACCAAAAATAATAACAACGAGGCAAATGATTGATTGCTTTTATAAAAGTGATACCTGCCTAAACTGCATATATTATCATCAAAATGTTTATAATCCAGGTTTTATGTGCCAACTTCCTCACTTTTATAAGTATGGATCTTTCTCCTTTCTCACATCTTTTCACTCTTAAGATACTCACATTTACTTCTACCCATGAATCAATATAAATTTCATATTTATTTCACAAGTTTCAAAGTTCTATCAATTCTTATATGACCAGCAGTGCGCCATGTACCTAAAAAACAGGTCCTAATAGCTACACTTTTTTTAAGTTGCTGGGATTCTGTTCTTAAGTGCAATGGTATGGGGTTGAAGAATCCTACCAAGGACTGACACAGGCACTGGGGGCATTGCTGGACTGGGCAGATGAGCTGCT
Source organism: Graphiurus murinus (assembly GCA_004027655.1). Taxonomy (NCBI): domain Eukaryota; kingdom Metazoa; phylum Chordata; class Mammalia; order Rodentia; family Gliridae; genus Graphiurus; species Graphiurus murinus. The sequence continues at coordinate 13,607 of PVLC010036882.1, read as the reverse complement.
AAAGAGCACACACAGTCTCTGGTGGTTTGCAGGATTCAGACAGTCCACCTGAAAGAGAAAGAGCAGGTGAGCCTCTGGGAGTTCGAACACATTGCAATGCCAGTGCGTGCTTCTAATTGCAAACACATCCCACTCTACTGGGAAAGTCTCTTATTATCCCTGTAGGCACTGCAGGGTTCTGGTGAAGATTTAAAACTACAAAAATTAAGCCAGGCATGGTGACACATGCTTGTAATCCCAGCATTTGGGAGGCTGAGACTGGAGGATCTGGGTTCACAGCCAGCCTCAGCTGCTTAGTGAGGCCCTCCGCAGCTTAGTGAGACCCTGTTTCAAAATAAAGAATAAAAAATAGGGCTGGGGCTGTACCTCAGAGGTAGAATGCCCCCAGGCTCCATCCTAAGTACCGCAAAAAACAAACAAACAAATAAATAAAACTACAAAAATTAAATTTAAGGAAGAAGGGCAACTGTTTCTTTTAGAGAAAATAATGCAAAAAGTTTCGGTTAACTTAAGAATATAGAAAGATATGTAAATAATTTTTTTTCTTAAATACTCTTCATCATTACAAAACTACATTAAATTATTCTGAAAGAAATAAAGTAATTAAATATGTCCACACAAAAGTCTGATCTAAAAGCTGGATCAGTATGAGATGCCCTAAAATCTAAGTTCTAATGTATTTCTTTACCTGCACTTTATGCCTGTCTTTGATCTCTGCGAAGTTAACTCCTGCTCTCTGTTAGAATTCAAATACTAAATGTACATGAAAAACTCCATGAAATACATGAAGCCTCTCCTCCTTTGATGCCACCCCAACCTCATTTCCACACCCTCATTAACAATGACTCTTTTTGCCAGTCTGACATATAAAAAATTATTTAACACTATTATTTAGCATTTCCTTGACTACCAGTGAAACTGAATGTCTCTATATTTATTGCACTTCCTTATCTAAAGATAGATTTCATTAGCTCTATTACCATTATTAATGATAATTATTACCATTATTAATGATGTGCCCATCAACAAATCTTCCTTAATTACCCTTAATTTCTGTCTAGAAAGAAAAAGGGTCAGTGACATAGTTAAATAACAATGTAAACTATTTTATATCAATAAATAAAGTTTTTAAAAAAACACATCCATTTCCTACAATAAGTTACCATGTCTCACTCTAACACTACATCAAAAAGATCTATGGCACTGCATCCAAATCATGCTGACAAAAACTTTAAGCAGCTCCACACTTGCTACTTTACTAAGAGCTCAGCTTAAAACTCCAAGACCCAGTTCTAATACTTTGTAATCCTATTTTACATATATCCGGCAGGAGACTCAAGATCAAAAATAAAAGTACAAAAGAAGAAAGATTTAATAAATCTGCGTGCAATTTGTAATCCTGTTTTTTGTTTGTTTGTTTTGTCTTGTTTTGGGTTTGTTTGTTTTTTAAAAAACTAACAGCAGTTTGTTTTGTTCAAACAGCAGTTTAAACTCCACAGCCGTTTTTCAACATATTCCAAATTTACATGGGCGCTGGAAAGTAGTCTAACTTACCTTTGTTGACCACAGTGCATCACTTGGAATTAACCCTCTCTCTTCATCACTCTCTGTTTTGCTTCCTGATCTGCCACTCGCAGTACTTGATGCATCCTTTGAGTGAGCAAAAGGGTCTGAATGTTTTGACTGAATTCTTCCTCCTCTGGCTCGGTAATCAGCCAGCATTCTACCCAAGCTCTGGCTATCACCCAGATGCTCGGCAATCCTAGTGCTCACCAGCTCATGCGAGGGCAAGACTTGAATAGACTTGGCCTGAATACTTCCATTCATGCCTTGAAGCCCAGAGAGATCCCTGAGCAGCTGTTTCTTCCTCCTGCTCTCCATTTCCTTGAACTCTTTATTGAGGAGAGGAGACCAGTAAATCTGCTCTGGAAAATAATCTCGAGTAGAGCATCTCATCCCCTTTTCGGTTAAAAGGAAAGGTTCCCGGAATGTGATTACTGGGGAGATACAGAGGATCACATCTTTTAATTCCTGTTTAAAGGCCACAGAATAAGTCTTTCGTTTATCTTCAGAGGAGGTGACTTCTTCAGTAACATACAGTCCAGTGTCATCCTGTAGAGGGTCTCTAAAGGCTCTCATCTGACTTTTGGTATCCTGTTGCTCATCTGTTTGCTGCCAAGTCTCTGACTGTTCACTGCCTACAGCATCCTGTTGGTCCACATGAATGGGCAGCAATGATTCTGGCAGGGACTGGAAGAGAGCACAGGGGACACCTGCCGGGCACGCAGCTGTGGGATACTCTTGGTGCTTTAAAGAGGCAATGGTCTGTGGAATGCTTTTACTTTCCTGCTCACCCTTCTCAAACACAATCCTTGATTCCAGCAAAGTGCTATCCTCAGAGGGCAGAGATTCAGGAGGGCAGTCGGGATCCCGGGGGAGGGAGCTTCTGCTATATTGCTCCTGTGCAGCCCTCTCTTCCCCCTGTCCCTCAATCAGAGAATGGAATGAAGGGCTTTGCAGTAATGTGGGAGGCATAGCAAATTCATCCATGAGGAAGGAGATTTCTAGTTGAGAATGATAAGCCACACAGATCATAAATATTAGGACCTCCTTAACTCGAGCCAACTCATAATCAGAGCCTCCTCTGAGCTTGATTGTACAGCCTAGGTGCTGTGGACAGCCTTCAAAAAACATCAGCGTTTTGGTTTGTTCTACAAATAAACAAAAAGTTAAGAAGGCTTAGGTTACAATCCAGAAGTTCAGACAAGACTAACTCACAATCTTAACATCTACAAAGAAAAATCTTCTACAAATAAGATAGCAGTTGCCAATCCTCACTTAACCACTGCTAATAGATATTTCCTACTAAGGAAACATCACAGTAATAAGGAGCTAATTCATTTCCTGAGATCCCCAATCTCAGGTGAATCTGGCTAAAGATCACTCACCATTAGGCAACTGAAATATCTGCATATAAAATTTGTGACAAGTGCCCAGGTGTGGTTTTGTGAGCAGCTGGTCCATCGACATCACCAAATCACCTTGGGTCATCCGACTAATTCGTTCTAAAACTTGCTACAACACAGAAAATCACTGTTATAAACTCAGAAAAGAATAACAATCTTAGTAAATATAACCTGAAAAAGTAATGGAAAATTTTAAAAATAACACTTTCAATATATTTCCTTAATTTTAATAATTTATTACAATTTCTTATTCTAGATCAGTCCACACTTAGTTATTAAGTAATCAATATGTGCCCACTAAACAATACTACACTAATATTATCAAAATGCATCTGAGCATCATGCACTCTCATAAGACACGGTAGAAAAAAACCCAACTTCCTAGAATTGCCCTCTATTCTGTAGGGGTAAGCTTTTCAAGGAGAAAACATCTTTCTTTTTAAATTTTTTTTTTTATTGGTGCATTGTAATCATACATCTTTGTTAGGTACAAGCTGGTAAAGGCATACATGCACACATGTCTCATTTGACCCTTCCTCAATTCCCACCCCACTCCCTCACCCTCCCTCTTTCTCAAGTTCAGTTTAGTGAGTGACTTTGATATTTTTGTGAAAGTACATCATGTGCATTAGGGTGAAAACATTTTTCTAATTATACAAATCCTCAACCAAAATGAAGAACCAACAAATAGTTGCTGATTACCTAATTCTGTTCCACTTTTAGTCTTGTAGACACACCTATAATAAGTGTTAAATAATCAATCACACTTTCTTCCAGTCTGGGATTCTCTAGTCACAATCATGAAATAGCTACTATGCCTTCTTATCTATCCTACTCACAATATATGTGGAGCAGCCAAAAAATAAGAATGTTTGTATACCTACCATAACATGCATATAAATCTAAAAATTATGGTTTTTTAAGTGATAGAAAAGTAAGCACACTCACTGACTTCACGTTAATGACTAAAGTAATGCCATGTTCCAATAACATGTCTTGGGCGATCCGAGACACTGTTTTCTCAACTAGAACCAACGTGGGTCGAACATCAACTATTCGCTGAACATAATTCTTCAAGAATTCCCTTTCCTAAGTAAGATAAATCAGAAATATCATACACAGTATAATTCAAGATCTGGACATATTAAAATAAACGAATAGCTTGACTAAATTTTTTTCATATACAAATAAATCTACAAACGAGTTCAAATGCAACCAAGAATTTCATTCATCATTCTGAATTATTGATTATGCTGAAAAGAATTTCAGAGAAACACTATTCTCCAAAAAATTTTACTTTTTAAGATTTTTCAGCCCTTCAAAATCTATAATGTACAAGCCAAGAACCCAATTAACCTAGCTCTCAGAGGTTAAAAAGCTATAACTAGAGCAACAAAAAACATAAACTCACAGCGCACATGAGGAAAGCAGTCACTAAGTGTTTTAAATATGGTTATGAATTCTCTCCTTTCCATTCGGAAACTGTTGAGAGTATATTTCCTGGATATCAGAACAAATGACTCTCCAACAGATACTATTTCAGCTACTTCCTAATTCTAATCTCCTAACTAATCATATTCTATTTCAAACAGCTATAGTTAGAGTTCTAAAACATAATGCTTAATACAATTTTATCACAAAGGCTTAATTTCAAAGGAAATGAACCAAAGTTAAGATAGTACAATTCATTAACTGTTTCATAAAACTCCAGACAGGAGACAACTTGTGCTGAACTGTTTTCTGAGTAAAGCTGTATTAATGTTCACAGCCACCAGCAATGAACAAGCTATTCCCCACAATGAACCTGCCCGGTTATGGGATATGTTTCTTTCAGCCTTTCTCTGTTTAACTAAAACGGTACATTTTCTGAGACAGGAGGATCACAGATTAGAGGACAGTCTTAGCAAGTAGTGAGACTCTCATCAACCTAGAGATCCTGTTACAAAATAAAAATAAATTCAGGCTGGGGGTATAGCTCAGAGGTTAATGTCCCTGAGTTCAATCCCCAGTACAAAAAAAAACAACTTCCCATTAATAACAAAATAGATTTTTTTCCCTGAGATGTATTAATTTCCTACTCTGTTTACTAAATGCTAATCTAAGATCATTTCAATTGATTTTGTTTATGCAGCTCCAGTAAAGTGTAATTGAAATAAGTTGGTTTTTAAAAAGTTTCTGCCTCTAGTGAAAGGATGCCAAATAAATTTCTTCTCTCTTCCCAGTGACTATACATGAAGCACCATTTTAAAAAGGGGGCCTGGCTGAAGCTCAGCCAAGAAAGTGTATCAGGTTGGCCAGGAGCACAGAGCAGATCACGGCAGACTATCAGATCTAATGGGCCTGGCCTTGTTTCTCATTCTCTTTTTTCTACCTTTCAGTTGCTCTGATTAGTAATTCCACAGTAGGTGGACAGAAAAATTAAAAGAAGGAAAAAAGAAAAGAAAAAAAATCAGCTGATACTTTCTACCAACTTAAAAAGTTTATTAGGGAAGAAGTTAAAGGTACCATAAATCTATGTTTGAAAGCATTGATCAACAAGATGCTTTATATTATCTGAGTTAAACCCTACATTCAATCCACAGTGCCACCAAAAAAATCCCAAAAAACTCAACATCAAATCATCTTAGATCCTATGAACAATAATTTTGTTTCCCTTATTCCTTGTAAGCTCTCTATTGAAAAGTCACAATAAGAGCGATAAAGGCTGATATAAACTTAGTCAAAACCTCTCATTTTTACCGATAACATATTTGAATTCCAAAGAAGACAGAACACCAGGTAACCGATCTCATTAAGTACTAGAGCAGAGTTTTAAAAAGCATTGTGCCTTTGATGGCAACCCAATTTGTTGTCAGATCTATGAATTCAATACAAAATGGTTGCTCTTACCACTCCTGGAAAAATGTAATTACCCATGAATTTTTAAGTAGTGATTTTCCTAAATATCTCTGGAACTGTGTGTAAGCATTTTCCCTGTAATATGATATTTACACTGCTGAAGACTTCCATTTTGAAAGACCACAAACTAAAATTGATAGCATTTTCAGGAGAAAAGTGGTAGGATGAGAAAAGGGGTAGGATGAGAAAACTTAAAACCTACACTTCATATCCACTGCACTAACAAAATTAATAACTGGTACTTGAACAGAAAACTTAGCCTAGGCAGATAGTTAGATGGCTAGAGGCCACCTCAAGGGAAATTTAAAATGTGCAAAACAACTGCAAGACTGGAAATGGAGCTCTGGGCAGTAAAGCTACAAAGAGTCATCCAGGGCTGCAGGTGCACCTTTCAGGGGAGAGAGCCCTGCAAGCAGATGCCCACTTTTAATTTCTTAAAATAGAGCTGGGAGGGTTCTCGCCCTGTTGCAGCTAAGCTGAAGCTGTTTTCCTTCCCAGATGAGGGTTATAATCTTACTGCAACTATTCTGGGGCCCATGCCTAGGAAAAGCCACACAGAACCAGCATGGCTTCCATTTGGCATTATTCCTCCATTTGCCAACTACACACAAGCTAACTGGGGTGCTAGAAACATGCTTTTAGAAAGGACCATATTACAAACTGAAGACTCTATTCGGGATCTGAAAAGTTATAGAGAAACTCTACCAATGAATCAATGGCCCAAGTGAGAAACAGAAATCAGTATTTAGACTTTCACTTTTTCTTTCATGTATTCCCAATCATGCATTTCCTTCAACACTTTAAAACTTCAAAAATAATAAGAAACAGGGGTTTTGGTAAGGTAGTTCTAAAGAGTAGTATACAGAGGTGTCTTTTATAATAAATTTTTAAAATATAACAAAAGCAAAAAGTTTCCTTTCAAAATAACTAAGAATTGGTAAGTATCACTGTACAAAAACATTACTTCAAATTATTACTTTCAGTAATAAGTGCTTACCTGAAGCACAATAGGATCAATGCAAGTAAACTTAGTTTCTTCTCTGTAGAGATACTCGATAGAACACTTCAACAGAAGAATTTTGGGGTTTTTGATACAAGAATTCATCTATAAAAAAGAACAGTTTGTTAAAGCTATTAAAGGCTTGCACTTTACAGACCCACTTTAATCAGAGCTCACAATGTTCAGAATGCCTACTAACAAAGTATTTCAACATATCAGTGATAATATACTCTCATTTAGTTCTTTTGGGTTATACGTTTTTTTTCCCCAAAGTAAATTATTTGTTCAGACCAATGCAAAACTCCTTGAAAACTGGCTTTTTCCTTAATATCAGCTTAATCTATTGCTCTAAATTCTTAACTTTTTCCTAATGTCGTAAGAAGATCTCTCATGCTCATTGTAAATGACAGTGGGGGTGGAACTTATGCACAGGCTATTCCATAAACTTCAGATCAGAAACACTGAAAACATTTTTCAGTCTTTCTAAAATTCAAGAAGGGCAGAGGAGGAAGAAAAAAATTAAAATGCCTCCTGAAGATATTTCTAATGGAGTAAATGTCTAAAGAATCATAAGTTGGCAAGCTAAACTGGATAAGATAAAGTTGAATGGGAAAACCTTAAAGCATCTCCCAAAGCAGAGACTCTAGCAGTACACCCAACTGCGTACTTAAAGCCACAGGCAAAATGGCCTGAGTCCTATAATCAAGGTTTCAGACTGACCAAGCTTACAGTCCCCAAACTGGCAAGCAGTTCCGGGAGCAGTGACTCACAAGCTGGAGGACTGTATTCAAGGCTCTTTTAGCAACTGCAAATTAAAGACCATCTCTAAGTACGGTCAGTGGGACAAGTCAGTTTCCATGCATGTGTCTACCACACCCACATATGGTTTTCTTCAATTTCTGAGAAGAGCATAATACATTTACCTCTTAGTTCAACAAACATCACTTAACTTGGTTTAAAACACTACTTATGGGGTAATGTGTTATTTTAGTAAGACTAACTGAAAATACTAATTTTGGATCACTGCTATGAAATAATATTGAATTCGAGCACTTTTCTATCTTATGGTCACTAACAATTTTCTGGAGGTGTAATGCTTTACTGTTAATCCTCTGTACCTATGAGTTCCACAACCGTGGATTCAATCCATGGATTTGACCAATTGCAGACAGAAAAATTGAGGCAGGGGGCTGTGTCTGTACTAAATGGATTATTTTTTCTTGTCATTATTACCTAAACAATACAGTATAACAATTATTTAGATAGCATTAACATTATACTAGCTATTGCATGTAATCTAGAAACAACTTAAAAGTATACAGGAGGGTACGCATAAGTTACATAGAAATACTACACCATTTTATATAAGATGCTTGAGCATCCTCAGATTTTAGTATTCCTGGGAGAACCTGGAATGTGAAATGTGACAAGAATAGGGAAGAAATGATATCAGTATCCTAACATTCTGTTGGTCTGGAAGCCTGAGCCTCTTCCTCCCTTCTGTCTGCTGACTTCCCAACATACAAATTCCAGTCCATTCATCATCAGCTCTGGGAGACTCTCCCTGAAATCTCCTAAATTTTACCCCTTGTGGCAGACACTGTTAGTTGCCCCTCAATGTCTCTTCTGCTTTTCTTCCATGATGGTTTCCCAACTTAGCTGAACACAGACATTATTTTCTGCATTTCATTGTTGAACTCAATCATATTACCTTTTTATGTGCAATGTTTTTGGTACAAACAAAGCCATTGACAACCACAGAATCAAACTTCTTTCCACCTGGGATCTAATGGAACAATTAAGAAAACAATAAAATTCAGTAAAAAAGTCCTTAAAACTCAGTCAGATGGATGCTATTATTTCTTTACATTTTTATTTTAACTATTACATAATAAAGTCCAAAAAGTCCCAGAATATAGTTCCTCCTTTTAACCAATTATTAATGACATCGCAGCATGATTGTCTTTTTTTCTTACCCCCTACTTTCTAATGTAATATTGGTACTCTAAAGTACTCATCAACTGAATAAATTGGTGTCTAAGGCATTTAAAACCATTTAAATATCATAGGTGAAAAAAATACATACAGGATTCTATTACTGTCTAATTAAAGCAATTATCTACTGCTTTTCCTCAGAAGACAATAATCTGTGAAAACAGCCTTTCTCATAATTGATTCCTTTCTCAAGAAAAAGAAGCAAGAAAAGAAGAAATCTTATTTTGGGGGTTCCCAACTCATCCCCACCCAACTCACTCCCTCTACCCACCTCTCACTTCCTATGAATGGCTCACATGACTCCTAAGAACACTGCGAACAGAGAAGACAATAAAACCTCCCACTAACCACCCAGCTACCCTCAGGATAATTACTTCTTTCAGATTACCATTAAAATACAAATGCTATCACCTGTCTCAGGGATTCCTAGCATTAGCAAACCGTTAGCAGAGCTCACCTTTTTGATGTGGACAAACTGACGGATATCCATGTCATCATCCTGGTTCTTAACATCAGGCCTGACCGTCTGGACAACCTGGCAGACCAGTGACACAATGATATCCCGCCAAGAGGGTGACAATGAGTCATTATGGAGCAACTGCTGAAGTAATGCCATCATGTGGCTATGATTAGCTGAACTATAAAAACGTTACAAGAAAGAAGTTCGCACAGTTAGTACTACCATACACAGTAATTCTGCAGATACAACAAGCAGTTTACAAAAAATAAGCATTTCAATTACAGCTAACAGATAAGATCTTCCAGGTCAATTTTATTGTCTCACTATATCTGAATTTAACATACATGAATAGAATGTGTTCAATTAAGATGTCCTCTTTATTTCAGCGAAATGAAATTTCAACACATAAGTTAAAATGGAGACAAGCACTTTTTTATAAGAAATTGTATCAGAAATCAGAATAGGACCTATTTACTAAGTAATCTCGGTATTTTTGACTTTATAAAGATGAGGAACTATGTGTATGCCTAAGTCACTAAGATTATAAATGGAAACAAAATGAAAACGCCTGCTGCCTTACAGCAACCTCTCCATGGCTTGTTTCTCCCCATTCTCTTCCCTCAGGAGCTCCAGGTTGTTATGATGCCAGCCCAAAGGTGTGAAAGGCAGCTCTTTGGATTTTTCCTCTACCCGACGATTAAATAAGGATTCTAAGAAAAGTATAAAGTAAGAAGTTATTACCTCATTGCAGTGTTTTATACTATGTACTCATATATTTACAAATTACCAATTTATCTTTTCAAATATTTTAAGTTAGCCAACTTAAAAACTATATTCAACTAAAATATATTACTGGTTTAAAATGGCAAAGACATGTAATAAATATATAGTACATTAATAATATGCCTACGTAAATACATTAAAATACTGGAGTAGGGGCTGGGATTATAGCTCAGACCAGAAACAATTGGCAACAACCAAAACCCAAGACAGAATTATGCAAAGCAAATTTACATGAAAGTAACTAGACTCTCACACCAATAATAAACACAGCTTTTGAAAGGGGAATAAAATGACATTTTTGCACTGTCCTTTTTTTATTTTGGAACACTAAAAAAGGAAAGTGTTGGGATAGGGAAGCAGCTCAGTGGTAGACAGCACTTGCCTAGTATGCGTAAGTCCCTGGGTTTAATCCCCAGCACCACACACATGAACACTAAATCACAGTGTGTTAACTTTCCCTACAAAACAATAAACTGAAAACTATATTCAACTAAAATCTGCATGCTGGCCAAACAACATATGATAATGTGGGTGCCAAACTTTCAGGGAAGCAGCTCAGCTCAGATAACCCAAAACGGCAGGGGATTGTGTAGAAAGTCTATTCAGACAACCCTTCACAGTGTTTCTTCTTCAGTAACTGGCACACAGACTTTTAACAAACTTTTAATAAGATAAACCCAAAAGTAAACTATAAAGAAATATTAAAACAGATAAACAGCAATTTGCACAAAATTTTTAAATTTTTTTAAAAAGAATGAAAATTAATCAAGACACAAAATTCAATAGATAATTAATGCTTTACTAAAAGGATGTTCACAAAATAACTGAATAACATGGGTAAATAAAAGGAAAGAAAGGAGATGGGAAATACTTAAAGAAATTCTCTAACCCCTTCCCTTTTGAAGCAAACCAACCAAAATAAAATTTCCACTAAAAAGTATAATAGACAACACAGTAAAGCATATCTGTGTGATGTGTGAGGTACAAGACCTACATATTTCAATTATGTAAATGGCCAGCCTATAAACTTCTAGTTGAACCACGTTTGAAAGTAAATTTAGAAAGATGGCCAAGTGATAGGCTCAACTGCAAGTGGCTTCTCTGTACTAGCTTGCCCTATCTGTTCCCTTTTATCTGAAACCATGAGGGCCAAGACAAAACACTAGGAAGGGAAACTTCTCCCATCATTCAAAGCCTAAACCATGGAAATGTGGGCTGACTAGGTTATGACTAGTTACTCCACAGTAAGCTAAGTAAGAAAGGAGTGTCAAAAGGTTTATATTATTCTACACTCCTTTTATCCCAAAGAAACTGATGAGCAGAATTAGTTCTTTAGCCTCTTCTGCCTACTTCTCTTCCCAAATCAATGAGAACGAGCAGTATCCTCAAGTACATGAGATCTGCCTGTAGACTTTTTGACAAAGTTGACAGTCCTTGATGTCTGTAATACTGTATTCATGATGTAGAAAAGTACAAGTATTAATGCCTTTAGAAGAATAAAATTCAAATTCTTTTTAAAAGCTTTTAAGCAATACTTTTCAGATCAAAGACCAACTTCTCTCATACCAAGTGCAAGTTTTTATTTCTTTCTTTCAACATTCTCAAAGTCATTATACACATTTAAAACTGTGTTCCTCTAATACTAAAATAATCAAATAAATTTTTAGCACCTCCTGTCTGTCAAACAATGTTCTAGGCCCCTAAGTATACATCCTCATGAACAAAAGAGAAACTATCCCATCAACAGCTATTGATAAAATTACCTTTGATGAAGGCGTCACTTATTGAAAGCTGTTGTCCTCCAGTGTCGGAAATCAAATACTCTGCATATCAGGGAGAGAACACAGAGAGGAGGAAGGAAAGGAAAAACATCTGATTATAATATGCCAGCATAATTACAGAGAACACACCCACATACAATAGTGTATGAGTCATATTAAACCCATCACTGCCGGGCAAACTCAGAAAGTTCTGGGCTAAAATGCCTCTTTATACTTTATGTCTACATACTTCATACTAAACTTAATAGATTTAGTAACTCAGTAGAACCATGAGACAGTTCACCTTAGTTCAAATGTCAGACCATCTTTAACACATCATTTTTCCAAACGGTAAAAGTTCACACACCAAAACTGAAACTGCTTATGAAAACTAAAATCTTTAGTAATTTGCATGACAAACGTAAAATATTACATTTTGTTTCTCATACGCAACTATATTATTTTAAAAAACTGTCTAGATACAAGGTAGTTCACAGAGAAACCAACTGAGAAAACAATGTAAGATTTTTTGTTTTGTTTTGTTTTATTTTTTGCAGTCCTGGGGATTGAACCCAGGAGCATTCTACCTCTGAGCTACATCCCCAGTCCTATTTTTATCTTTATTTTGAAACAGGGTCTCACTAAGTTGCAGAGGGCCTCACTAAGTAGGATCCTCTTAGTGATCCACTTAGTGATCCTCCTGTCTCAGCCTCCCAAGTACTGGGATTACAAGCATGCGCCACCACACCTGGCTAAGATTTTTTAAATTTCTGAATATAAACTATAAAACAAAATCATATGAAAGTGACATTGGCAAAGGATAATGATATAATTTATCAGGTTACCTGAATTTGAATTCAAGTTTTTGTTTTTCAAATATTCTAACCAAACATTCCCAAATACTTGCCAGAAGATAACTCCTGAACACATTCTAAATGCTTTTAAAAATAAAAAAAATTTTTCTAACAAGTGAAACTTACTCTTTACTTCCCCTTGAGCTTTCCTCTAAGTAGGTAACCAAGCATAGCTCAAATGGGGTTCCTTCTACTATGCAAATTAAACCGCATCACATTTTAAATCTTTTAAACTGAAAGTTCTCCACAATACCACTTACATACTTAAGAAAACTGACAATATTTTGTTGTTGTTGTTGTTGTTGTTGTTGCTACTGCTGCTGCTGTTGCTGGTGATTAAACCCAGGCCTGCATGCAAGCTAGGCAAGCACTCTGCCACTGAGTTATATCACCAGCCTCTGACAATATCTTAATATCATAGAATTGGCCCATACTGAAATTTATCCAATGCCCCCAAAATGTCTTTAACAAAATGTTTTTCTCCCAAAATTGGATCCAACAAAATTCAGCATTTGTTTGCTGTGCTTCTTTTAATCTAAAACAGACCTCCCACCTTTTTTCCTTTTTGTGATAATGAATTCTGAAAGAATCCAAACTAAATGTCCTTCTGCAGTATCCTACATTCTGGATGGATCATCTGTTTCTTTAAGGTTTGCTAACTTTCTTCTTTATCCCATGTTTTCCTGTGCATGGGAAATTAGATCTAGAGGCTTAGGAAGCCATAGTTTTTACTTTCCTCACTAGGTCTAACTTTCTAAGAATGGCTCAGAATCCTACTTGCAACACATGATAATAAAATACATTTCAGTTGTACAACTTTCCAAAACCAGTGGTGAAAAATTAACCAAACCAAAGATCATACTTTGTTTTACAAGCTTCCGAAAATAAGAG
>PVLC010036881.1:0-15561 GCA_004027655.1 Graphiurus murinus | reverse complement strand
GAAGTCAGACCAGAGACCTTGCAGCTACTTGAAGAGGGCATAGGACCAACACTTCAACACATAGGCACAGGTAAAAACTTTCTCAACAGGACCCCAAAAGCACAAGCAACCCTTAGGAAGATCAATCCATGGGATTGCACTAAACTGAAGAGCTTCTGCAAAGCAAAGGAAACTATCAAGAACCTCAACAGAGAACCTAGAGAGTGGGAGAAAATTTTTGCCAGTTACACTTCAGATAGAGGTTTAATATCTAGGATATACAAAGAACTCAAGAAAATAGCAACTAAGAAAGCAAATAACCCAATCAAAAAATGGGCAAAGGATCTAAATAGACACTTCACAAAAGAAGAAATACAAATAGCCAATAAATGTATGAGGAAATGTTGCACATCATTGGCAATCAGGGAGATGCAAATCAAAACTACCCTGAGATTTCACCTAACTCCAGTCAGAATGGCAATCATAAAAAACATGAACAACAACACCTGCTGGCGAGGGTGTGGAGAAGTGAGAACCCTAATACATTGTTGGTGGGATTGCAAACTTGTGCAACCACTGTGGAAAACAGTATGGAGGATCCTCAGACGATTGGGAGTGAACCTACCATATGACCCAACAATACCACTACTGGGTATATACCCACCAGAATGGAAACCAAATTATCAGACCGATGCATGTGTATCTATGTTTATAGCAGCTCAATTCACAATAGCCAAACTATGGAAGCAGCCAAGATGTCCAACCACAATTAATGGATTACAAAACTATGGGATATGTACACAATGGAATTTTACTCAACCATAAAGAAGAATAAAATCATGTTCTTTGCAGGGAAATGGATGCAACTGGAAAACATTATGTTAAGTGAGATTAGTCAGTCACAAAGAGTTAAGAAGCATATGTTCTCCCTAATATGTGGATGCTAGGGAGAAGATGGGGCATAGGAAAGTCTCCAGATGAAAAAGAGAGATCCTCGATGAGCAAAGAAGTTGATTTAATTGTAGCGGATGCATGGGGCAGAGGGACACCCTAAAGCACATGATGTACTACACAATCATATCAAGGTCACTCACTGAAGTGAACCTTAGGGGGAGGGAGGAGGAGGGAATGGAGAGGGAATCGGGGAAGGGGTCAAATGAGAATTGTGTGCAAATATGTTGTTAACAATTTGTACTTAACAAAGATGTATGCTATATTGCACGAGTTACTACAATAAAAAATTTAAAAAAAATTTTTAAAAATGTGGTTGCTAGGGGTATAGACCAGAGGTAGAATGTCTCTGGGTTTAATCCCAGAACAACAACAAAAAAACTTCCATTATTTGTATTTAGAAGAAAACTGTTTATAACAACTTAAGTATCTTTCCAAATATTTTACTATATTTTATTCAATTAAATCATATTAATATTGATATATGATGATGTCAATGTTGTGTAATTCAGGGAGAAGTGTATAATAAAATTTTATTTAACTTTCTGTTCAGTTTTTTTTTTGACATTAAAACTTGTTTTAACTGATACAATTTCTATGTATCTTACCTTTTAAAATTTTATGTAACATTTATCATGTTCCTACTCATCCTTTTTTGTTCATACACTCAAACACAGCAGATAATAGATCAAAGCTCTTTATTCCCCTGGAGACCTTCTTCTTGGAACACTCTACTCTCCCAGTCGTATCTAGTCTGTTTTTGTTTTAGGAATTCTGTGAAGTTATTATCTGAACCTCTTCTTTGCCACATTTCTTTGTTAAATCCATTGTTTGCTAGATTATAAATTTTCCATTTTTTTTTCTGGGTTTGTCTCTCTTCAATTGGTTTGTAATATGACATTCATGGAAAGTCAATATTTTGCATTCTTGCATGACCTAATCTCTATTATTTTCTCAGATTTGTGGTCATGCATTTCTTGTAGGGACCCAGGAGTCTAAAATCTCTGTAAGAGGATTTTCTATCAACACCCCCATTACCAGACACCCAGCTCATCCACACTTTCTTTAAAACTTCACACTTCCAAAAAGCACATTAGCTTGCTTTACTTCAGCACTGACCTCTGAATGACCTTCAGGTTTTTTGTTTTTGAATGTACCGTCTTTATTTGTTTATTGTCTTCTAAATATTTTCTAAACTCTTTTGTCCACTCTTTTTGACCCTATTGTTATTGTTTTGATAGTTTTTGTGTTGCAGTTTTTGCTACAATTTTAAAATAATTTGAGAGTACAAAGATATATATACACACATATATATATATATATATATATATATACACACACACACACACACACACACAGCCAATACACACATACAAACACAGCCAATCTGCTGTTTAAGCAGAAAATCTTTTTTTTTTTTTTTTTGCGGTACTGGGGATTGAACTCAGGGGCATTCTAACTCCGAGCTATACCCTCAGTCCTATTTTTTATTCTTTATTTTGAAACCGAGTCTCACTAAGTTGTGGAGGGCCTCACTAGGTAGCTGAGGCTGACCGAGAACCCGGATCCTCCGGTCTCAGTCTCCCGAATGCTGGGATTACAAGCATGCGCCACCACGCCCGGCTAAGCAGAAAATCTTTAATTTCTATAGATTCGCTGCTGACTTCCATATGATTATCAACATATACATTTTCCACTCTCCTAAGAAACATGCAAAGAATAATCAACTCAGGAACATAACCCTGAAATATAATTCTAAGTTCATAGAATTAGTGGTAAATGGGATCATACAGATTTCTGGTTCAGTCCACTAATTTTTAAAATGATAGGTCAATCTCATGCAGGTAATTAAAAGCAAATCTGGGGAGTAAAACATATCTTTTGACTTGTTCTTTTTTTCTTTTTTATGCTTTCTCCTATGATCATGCATTTATTTATTTATTTATTTTTTTTTTGCGGTACTGGGGATTGAACTCAGAGGCATTCTACCTCCGAGCTATACCCCCAGCCCTATTTTTTCTTTATTTTGAAACCGAGTCTCACTAAGTTGTGGAGTGCCTCACTAGGTAGCTGAGGCTGGCCGCGAACCTGGATCCTCCAGTCTCAGCCTCCTGAATGCTGGGATTACAAGCGCGCGCCACCACGCCCGGCTGATCATGCATTTTTGATGATGAGGTTTTGTACTTTTTTTAGGCATAAAAATTTAGATAATAAATAGTATCTATTTACAGAACTTGTAGTTTGTTGAACAATGATCAAAAAGGACATTTGTACCAGAAACAGTGGTACAAGTCTGTAATCCTAGGGACTCAGGAGGCTGAGAAAGGAGGACTGCAGGTTTGAGGCCACCTTTGACAACTTACAGAGCTGCTATTTCAAAATAAATAAAATCACAGGACTCAAGTGTAGGCCAGGGGTAGGATGTTCATGTTCCTGGACTCAATTCCCAGTACCACATGTGCACACATGTACCTGTGCATGCACATACACACAAATACACATACACACATACACACGCCTGTACACACACACACACACACACACACACACACACACCATGGGCATTTAAACATTCTAAACTGTGTTAAATATTATAATTTTGCATTAGAAAATAATTCCAGCTAGAATAGTATTCACCAAGAATACAAACAATGATTAGTGCTTGTAAAGATGTGGAGAAATAGGAGCCCTTATACACTGTTGGTGGGTTTGTGAATTAGTACAACCATTATGAGATCAGTGTGGAGGTTCCTGAAAAGATTATAAATAGAGCCACTATATGACCTAGCCATACCAGTCCTTGGGATCTTTCCAAAGAAATTGAGTCAGATTACTATAAGGATACAGGGATATCCATGTTTATAGCAATGCAATTCACAACAGTCAAACTATGGAACTAGCCTATATGTCCATCAAAAGATGAATGGATTATAAAACTACGGTGTATATACACACAATGAGATTTTACTCAGCCATGAAAAACAACAAAATTATGTCATTTACAGGAAAATGAAGAGAACTCAGGAATATTATGCTAAGTGAGATTATTCAAACATAGAAAGTGAAGGGCCATATGTTTTCACTCATATGTAGAAGCTAAGTTAGGGAGAAACTGGGAAACAAAGAGGTCTTTAAATATATGAAGGGAGACACTAATAGAAACGGATAAGGGTATTTGGGGAGGAGAAAAGGGAGATGTGATTATGGAAACAGTTCACATAGTCCTCTGTTCATATATGAAGTTGTCTATATCAATGCTAATATTAACTATGGTGAGGAGGGGGGAGTCAGGCGGGGCCTGAAGAGAAACACACAATCAGTGCTGTGTCCACACATGTTTCTCTCACTCTGAACCTCAGGTTTATGTGTAATTACAATACACCTGTAAAAGTTTTAAAATATATATAAAATAAATATTTTTTCATAATACAAACAGCAAAAATGCTTGACAGTATTCTTGTCTGATTGGGAAACATAAAGTAATATTTTGTAACTGAAGTTTTCATTACAGCTATCAGAATATCCAGGCATTGTTAGAGGAAGAGCTAAGAAATTTAATTCATCATGAAGAAGGTAGATATAAATGTAGGGGAACAATGCTATCTAGAATACACAGCTTTTAAAAAAAAAATCACTTCCCTCTTTTCTCTAAATAGCTTTTGACGATGCTTAAATCATCTTGATGAGGCAAACAGTTCTAGGTCCAAATATATTTTATCTTAAAATTCCTACATTGTGGTGTCTGGTACTTGTCATGGGACTCACAATACTCATGGAATATTGTTCCAGTTTCTGGTTGTTAAATCCTAAACAATAGCCTGGTACAGTCCCTTTTTATTTCAGTGATATTGGTGAGCTCTGTTTGTTCTCTTTAGGAGCTGTGATCCTCTACTGAATTAGTGTTCTCTGTAAACTGGGGCAATGAAGGGGAAGGACTTTTATTACTCCATTTTTGGTTTTTTATACTTTATTGGTGCATTCTAGTCTCACATCATAATGTAATTCATAATAGTAGTGGCAGACCTGCATACAGCTTAGTGAGCTCCCACGGGCTTCTTCCCCACTTCCACTCCCCCATATATTCTTTCTTTATTAAAACCCTCTTTTGCTACATGCACAACTGGTGGAGCCCCCAGTGCAGAGCATCATGTCCCTTTCTCCTCTAGCCAAGAAAATATCCGTGGAAAAATTCTCTTAAGAAAATATAAAATAGTTTACTGTTAATCACATATTCCCATTTTAAGGACTTATAGAAAATTCTTTGTGGTTTATAATTCAGTCTCTTATAAGGACTCTCTTTTCTATTTATAATGTCATGTGGAGCATGATTTGTAGAACTTTTCCAATTATTCATATTAATGATCATAGTTTATTAAGGTTTTGGAAGGTCTATCTAAAAATTAATGTCACCGAGGAAATAAAACTTAAGTGCAAATGTACATTTGGGTTTGTCTTTGCAATAATATATGTTGTTAATCATAATAAAGAAAGTTCTAAAGCATGGAATATAAGTGTGAATAATTAAGAAATGAACAATGTATATGAACTTTTATCTTTTATTATGACACTGTTATTTAATGAAAATCCATGACTACTTTTAAAAATCATTCTTTGATTAATTGTCATTTTTAAGGATCTATGCCTTAAGAAAGCATTAGAAAATATTGAAATTAACCTCGATACTGCAAATTAGCAGAACCACTAATGTTTTCTCAAAAGTAGCAATTCATCAAAACACTAGGAATGGAACCACTATATGACCCACCTATATTACTCCTCAGTTGACATCTTTCCAAAACAATTCAAGTCAGTATAGTGACTTATGCATCTCCATGCTTATAGGAGCACAATTCACAATAGCCAAGTTATGGAACCAAGCTAGGTGTCCATAAACAAAGGAATGGTTAGTGAAAATGTGGTATATATACACACAATGGAATTTTACCCAGTCATAAAGAACAAAGTTACACCATTTGCAGGAATATGGATGGAGCTAGAAAACGTTATGCTAAGTGAGATCAATGAGTCTAAAAAAGTCAAGGGTCATATCTTTTTTCTCATGTAGAAGTTGGAGAGAAAATAAGAAAGTAAAGGAACTTTAGAAAGAAGAGGAAAAAGAGAAATATAATAGTAGAAGGGAATTGGAGAGGGAGATGGTGAGTTGAAGGAAATAGTTCAAATAATGCTGTGTCCATATATGAACGTATCGCTACCAATCTCACTAAGTTGTTAACATGTAGAGGAAAAGAGGAGGGCGGTCAGGTCGGGGTGCAGAAGGAAACACACCAAGTACTGTGTGCATGTATGTTTGTATCACTTTGAACCCCATTATGAAAGATAATTACAATGTGGCAATACAATTATCTACAAAAAAGAATGAAAAGGTGGTACAATAATATTATCTGTGCTCTTCTTAAATGAAAATTTCTTATTCCTGGGAGACTGAAACAATGAAGTGGTATTCAGCCCATCATTTCTGAGTGTCTTCCAGAAGTGCCACCAACAGCTCAGTTGCTACAGCATCTAGGTGGGTCTAGTTGGCGGGCCTACTTAATAGATATGTCAGGGTGATGAATGAACTTCTCATTGTTTTAGTATATTGATTGGTTTTCTAGTCAATATAACTGGCAGATGATCAAATCAGTGCTTTTAAGTTTGTTTTTTTTTTTATATGACTGAATAGGCCATACATCTTCAGTGGCATCTGAAATCACAACATTATCACAAACTTTTGAAAATAACTTATTGTTTTAATAAAAAAGGTTCAATATGATTTTCACTTATGAAAAACTTTAAAATTGGTATAAAAGGTGGAAAAGTACTTTTGTCCAATTTTCATCTTAATTATCTCATGGATTATTTAGAAGCAAAATAAACATGAGGAATTAATATATCTTTTAACACCGATTCAGACAAAGCTTTCAGTTTCTCAAAAAAAAATGGTCTTTGATCATTAAGGGATTTACTGTCTCTCATCCATGAGCCACACATTTCTTACTCTTGACCTTTTTTCAATTTTGGGGAAACAATTCTGGAAATTCCATCACAGAGTCTGACTAGTCAGTTGGCTTCCTGAGCGTGGTCACTGGGCAGTAATGGTGGAAGAGAGTCCCAGGAAATATTTTACATTATTATTTCACTGCATTTAATTGCAAAAATGGCAACAGTGGTGGCCCCAGCTTCCCAGCCTGAAAGATACAGCTTTAAAAAATTGTTTTCAAACTTTTTTTTTTTTTTAACTATGGTCAGATGCATCATTTCTTGTAGGAACTAAAATTTGTCTCTGATAGGGACCATTTTTGTCAAAGATCAGTTAAAAATAGGAAACAGTTCAGCCAGGCAAGGTGGCACATGCCTATAATCCCAGGATGAGACATGGGAATTACAGTTTTAGGCCAGCCTCAGCAACATAGTTAGACCTTGCTTTCAAATAAAAATAAAAAGGGTTAGTAGTGTAACTGATAGGTAGAGTGCCCCTGAATTCAGTACCCAGTACCAAAAAAAAAAAAAAAAAAAACAGTTAAAATAATTAATTTCAGCCTGGCATGTTGGCACATGCTTCTAACCCTAGTACTTGGGAGCCTGGGACAGGAAGATCTCAGGTTTGCAGCCAGGCTCAGCTACTTAGAGAGGTGTTCCGCAATGTATCAAGCAAGACCCTGTTCAAAAGTAAAGAGTAAAAATAGGGCTAGCAGTGTAGCTTCAAGTTAGAATGCCTCTGAGTTCAATCCCTAGTACTGCAAAACAACAACAACAACAAAAAAAAACAAGCAACAACAACAACAAAAACAATCAAACACCATATGATCCAGAAATACCACTTCTGGGTATCTACCTTAAAGAATGGAAACCAAACTATCAGACTGATGCATGTGTATCTATGTTTATAGCTCCACATTTCATAATTGCCAAACTATGGAAAAGTAGCCAAGATGTCCATCAACAGATGAATGGATTACAAAACTATGGGATATGTACACAATGGAATTTTGCTCACCGTAAAGAAGAACAAAATCATGTTATTTGCAGGGAAATGGATGGAACTGGAAAACATGTGAAATGAGATTAGTCAGTCACAAAAAGTAAAAAATTGTATGCTCTCCCTAATATGCGGAAGTTAAAGAAACACTTCAACATAAGAGGGACTTCAGACAAAGAAGGAGAAACCTTAGATGAGCAAAGAAATTGACTCAACTGAAGGTGATGGGGGGGGGGACATCCTAATGCACATGATGTACTTTCACAAACATATCAAAATCAATCACTAAACTGAACTTGAGAAGGAGGGAGGGCAAAGGAGTGGGGCAGGAATTGGGGAGGGTTAAATGAGAGATGTGGCATGTATACCCTTACCAGCTTGAGCCTAACAAAGATGTGTCATTACAGTGCACCAAAAACAAACAAATAAAAAAACTAAGTCCATAGGTGAAGGTGTGACTATAATCTCATTAATATGTAGGGGGAGAGGTGGGAGAGCAAGGTGGGAGCTGAAGGGAAACACACCAAGTGCTGTGTGCACATATATTTAGGTCACTTTGAACCTCACTATGATGTATAATTAAAATTCACCACTAAAAGTATAAACGCAAACAAATATCAAAACTCACAGTCTTTTTTGTGATGATGGGGGACATTGTTTAAAATAGAAGATGCCAATGGAATATTTTTTGCTATGTTGAATAATCTTTATCCTCACATGAGAATATAGCTTAGTATTACTACATCCAGCTTTTTTTTTTTTTTCCTGGTTTGAATGGTAAAAATCTTAGGGACTTTGTTCATGTGGGACAAGATGAGAAGGTATTTCTTGCGATGAGCAAAAATCCAGGCCTTACAAAATAATGAAACCCACTATCCTGTATAGTATATAAATCTTATTACACATGGATCAGAAAAGTATTCAAGAAGGAATTTTGTTCTTCATCCCCATATAACATTATGTGGGATTTAGTAAGAGCTAAGGTTGACCCCAATACTTTATAAGTTTTCATTTGAGGTCTTTTGAAACAAGAATTCCTAAAACATTTTAATTACACAGAACAAATTGAAATACTAGTGAGGAAGACAGGCAAAACCATTAAGCTTTCCTGGACTGAAATCAACATAAGTTAAAAGAAAAAGTAAAAGCTGTTATTAGTTTCCTATTGTTGCTCTAACAAGCCTCTTCAAACCTTGAGGTTTAAAACAACATATATTCATTTTCTTAGTGTTGTGGAGTTTAGAAGTCCAAAATCAGTTTCATTGTGTGAATGGGACCCCTCCAAATGCCTATGTTGACATTGGTATGGTGTTTGCACCAAGCAACCTGTCCAGACCCACACACTAATCTTAGGCTCTCCAGTCTCCGAAACTGAGAAATAAACATCTGCTGTTTAAGCCACCTAGACTAGGACATTTTGTCATAGCAGTGCAAGCAAACTAAGACACTTAGTCACCTAAAGAAAAGAAGACAGAGAAATATAAGCTGGCAGGCTCCTTCAGTTTGTATTAAATTCCTAGAGCTATCCAATAGGTCTTGCCTTGCTTAAAAAGTGGGTAAAGAAGTAAAATATTTCATGTCCTGAGAATCCAAGGAAAATAAGCACTGGGAAAACTGTTCATGTTACAATATTTGCTCAAACTGAAAAGGTCACATCTGGCATCACAATCACAACCTTCAATAGCTTTTTGAGTGATATGAAAATGAAAAATCCTTTCAAAAGGTCCCTTGGAACACTGAAAATAGCTTTCATAGAAAAGACAATACCTGTATTATATCCTATGGCTGCTCTAACAAATGACCACAAACTGGGTGGCTTAAGACCAAGGAAAATAAGTTTCAGAAGTCTGACATCCAGGTGGCGGCAGTGCATTTTTCTCCAAAGACTCTCTGGTTACTCTTCCTTTATCTCTTTTAACTTTTGTTGGTTCTAGGTGTTCCTTGGCTTGTGGCTACACCACTCCAATCTCTGCCTCCATGTTCCAGTGGCCTTTTCTCCTGGGTCTCTTACAAGGATAATTGTTATGGAAATTAGGACCAACTCAGATAATCCAAAAAGATCTTGTCTGGAGATCTTTAATTAAATTTGCATCAGTAAAGGCCCTCTTTCTACTTTATTCTTGCTGCTATACTAAAATGACTTACACTGGTTCATTTATGAGCCAGCAGAGAGACTGAGAAGTCCAAGATCAAGGCATCAGAATATTTTGTGTCTGGAGAGGGCATCTTCCTTGTGGATGGCATCTTTTGCTGCTTGTTCCCTCAAGCACCTCATTTATGAGTAAATCACAGAGAAACCTTCTTGACGTAATTACTTCCCAAAGCCCATGCAACTTTATACTATAACATTAGGCTCCAAAATATGAATTTTGAGGGGATCTAGACATTCAGAAAACAGCAAAACTTTTTCCCTTCATATAAGCCACATTCACACATTTTGGGTGAAAAAAATATATATGCATTTCTATAGATCATGAGATGTAATGAACCATTTGAACCAGTATAAAAACAAAACTGAAGGGTTTTTAAACAACCTTACCTGGATGAGGTGTGGTTATACCACTTGCTAGCTTTACAATCCCTGTCTTAAATGGGAGATACATAAATATCTCGTCCCTTCCTCAGCTACACTTACAGAAATAGTTGCTGGACTTCTCATAGTCGAGCACCACTGCAAGTCATCCTGTAGACACACACGACCGATGAGAGTGAAACTAAGAAAGAGTTTAGAATGCTAATGATTTTATTTTAATAACTTTTTTTTGAGCTTCCATCCTTCACAGGCACCAGGTCAGGCTCACAGAACATACATTAATAATTTATTCTCATTTCAAATATATATGTTTAAAAGCATTCTTGCAGAAATTTCTTACTTATACAATTAACATTAATAAAATAACAGTGAATAACTTTTGTTTCTTTTTCCATACATTTATTGTTGCATTATAGTCTCACATCATAATGTAGTTCATAGTCATGGTGACATACATGCACAAAGCACTTGGTGGGCTTTCCTCTGGCTCTGTCGCCATGCCAACCCTTCCCCATACATGACATTGAGATTGGCATTGGTATTCTCACATATGTACGTAACATCAATGGAAATATTGCCTTTAATACTTCTTACCCTATGCCAGATCACCTCACTTGCTCTATTGGAGATTCTCCTACATTATATAGAGTGTTTCTTGTATCCTGATGACTCCCTAGCTTCCCCATATGAAAGAAAACATATGACCCTTCACTTTCTGTGACTGACTAATCTCACTTAACATAATGTTCTCCAGCTCCATCCATTTTACTGAAAATGACATAATTTAGTACTTTTTTATTGTTGAATAGAATTCCATTGTGTGTATATCCCATATTTTTGCAATCCATTCATCTGCTGATGGACATGTAGGTTGGTTCTGTAATTTGGTTATTATGAATTGTGCTGCTATAAACATGAATATGCATATATTACTATAATATTCTGATTTCAGTCCTATTGGAAAGATATTCAAGATGAGTAGTATAGCTGGATCATATGGTGGATCAATTGACGGTTTTCTGCAGAATCTCTATACTGATCTTTATAGCGACCTTACTAATTTGCAATCCCACCAACAGCATATAAATGTTCCTATTTCCACCATCCTCACCAGCATTTATTGTTATTTGCTTTCTTGATTGTCATTCTGATTGGTGTTGATGGAATCTCAGTGTAGATTTGATTTGCATCTTCCTGATTGCTAACGATGTTGAATGTTATTTCATATATTTATTTGCCATTTGTACTTCTTCTTTTGTGAAGTGTCATTTAGTTTGATTGTACATTTATTAATTGGGTTTTTTTTTAGTGTTAAGTCTTTTGAGTACTTTGTATACTTTAGATATTAGTTCTCTATCAGGGGAAGAGCTGGCAAAGATCTCTTATTCTCTAGGCTCTCTCTTGGAATTTTGATGATTTCCTTTGATGGACAGAAAATCGTTAGTTCAATGCCATGAATGGTTGTTGGATTCTGTCAAATGATTTTTCAACATCTCTTCAGATGTTTATGTGATTTTGTCTTTTGTTCTATTTAGGTGGTGTATGACATATGTTGATTTAAGTGTGTTTAACCAGCCTTGCGTTCCTGGAATAAAACCAAGTTGGCTTTTCGTATTGTTGATCTTTTGTATTATTTTTGTCCTATATATTATTGTTTTCTAATCCAATTTTAATTATCTCTTGCCTTCTCCTGGCTTTGGGATTTGTTTCTGTTTTTTGAGAGCCTTGAGGAGTGTCATGAGGGTGTCTATTTGGTGATTTTGTTTTTCTTATGTGGGCACACATTGCTATAATTTTTCCTCTTAAATCAACCTTCAAAGTGTCCCAAATATTTTGGTATGTTGTGTCTCTATTTTTGTTTAATTTTAAGAATTATTTTTTATTTTTACCCTTAATTATTTTGATTTAGTCCTCATTCAAATGTGTATCATTCGATGTTCATCTATATATTTTGTTGATTTCTACTTTCATTTTATAATGATCTAAAAAGATGCATGGAAGTATATTACACTTTTTGAATTTTTGGTATTTGCTTTGTGTACCAGAACTGGCCTATTTTGAAAAAGGTTCCATGAACAGCTGAAAAGAATATGTATTCAGTTGTTGTTGGCTGGAATATTCTATATATGTGTATTAAGGCTATTTGTTTTATAGTGTTTAGGTCTGAAGAATCTTCACTGATTTGTTATCTGGAACATAGGTCTAGTGGTCTGAGGTGTGTTGAAATCTCCCAAAATTATTATTTTATTAGGGACTATCTGAGATACTAATATACTGAAGAGTTTCTTTTATAAAAGTAGGTACACCCACATTTGAGGCAAAATTTTCCTCTTATTGTATCTTCTATTTGGATTGTTCCTTTTATTAGTGAGCTACTTTGACTCTTCTGATAAGTTTTTATTTAATGCTTGCTTTGTGAGATATGAAAGTTGCTTTCCCTGCTTGTTTTTAGTCACCATTTTCATGGACTTTTTTTCACCCTTTCACCTGTAGCATATAAATATCTTTGCCTATAAGGTGGGTTTCTTGCAATCAGCATATAGTTGAATCATGTTCTTTAATACACACTGCCCTGCTATGCCTTTTAACTGAGGAATTTAGAACTTTGACCTTCAATGTTAAAACTGAGAGGTGTTTGTTTTCTGTCATTTTGAGTTCTATTTTCTGTTTGATAATTGTTGCCTCAGTTGCCTATTTGGTGGAATCTGTATCTTCTTTGGTTCTGATATTTCTTTCTTTTTCTTCTATGGGCTTTACTTCTTAAGTATCTCTAGTGTTAGCTTGGAAGTCATGAATTCTTTTACTTTCTTATTTGGAACTTTCTTTTTATTTCTTTGTCAATTTTGAATGAATTTGTATTTTACAATTGGAATTTTATGTTGATCCCCTAGAACCTCTTTAAGAGTGTATAGTTAGCCAGTTAGCTGAGTATGGTGGCACACGCTTGTAATCCCAGTACTTGGGAGGCTGAGACCAGAAGATCTGGGTTCGTAGCCAGCCTCAGCTACTTAGTAAGGCCTTCCAAAACTTAGTGAGACCCTGTTTCAAAATAAAGACTAAAAATATGGCTAGGGATGTAGCTTGGAGATAGAATGTCCCTAGGTTCAATCCCTAGTACAAAAAAAAAGTGTATAGTTCTTAGTTGGTGCAGGCAAGCAGCAAGCAGCAGTGTCTGACTGGTTGCAGGCCTCCATGGTCTCCATGTCCAATCTCAGCAGGGCCAGAGTCTGTAATATTTTGTTCAGAGTCTGTGGCTTGCTCGCTGAGATTTAATGCCTCTAGGAGATCATCACTGATCTGCTAGTTGTGAAGATAACTAGCTGGCTTTAAGCCTCCATGCTCACAGGACCAAAGCTCAGCGGGGCCGGAGATAATGGCATTCTGAGCTTGTGGCTGCCCAGATGAGCTTTCATGCCCAGGAACTTCCCTGGTGATCTTCTGGTTGCAATCATGTGGAGCACTGAGAGATACTAGTGCATGTGACCACTGGGCCCAACTCTGTTGGTGTAAATAGTGTTGTATTCCCAGCCTGTGACATGGCTGAGTAAAATGTCCCCAGGGACAGTGCTGCTACCCTGCAGGCTCCTGGCCTCCATTCTTTCAAGGCTGAAACTCTGTAGTGAGCAATGGGCTTGCAAGGTCCTAAGACCAATGAATCATGTAACACACAGTTTTTGTCTTTCCTGAATACCAGAAGGTTTACTTAACACTCAAAATTTAGAGTATTCAGGAACTTATCAAGAAATTATGTAAGTATAGTTAAGGTAAGTTCAGATGCTGGGAGGCTGCTTTGCCAAAGCCAATTAACAATGAATGAGCTTCAAACAGTGTAACATACACTAGCAAATATAGCAATTTATGTTGAATAAATTGTGCTGGTATTGGAAAATTGCTCTGGTATTAACCTCCAATAAAAGTGTAAAAGGCATTCAGAATCTGGGTGCTGTGCAAGCACTCAAGCAAGCAGAGACAGCTGCTTTGCCTGCTACTTTTCAGAGTTTCCCCTTCCCTCTGCCTTTTGTCTTATTGTTTGCCCATAGTAAGAATTGCTAAAGGCTATTAATTCCTAAATTAATTGCAATTAAATCCTTTAGCCTTAAAAATATGTAGAGACAATGGAGATCACAGTGACTTTGCCTGGCGATAGAAGGGCTTTATGCCTTGCTTTTAGATATTATACACAGCTACATTGCCTATAATCTGTACCTGTTTACCTCCTATTCTTTGTGACCCAGCCTAGTAAACTCCATGGGTTATTTCAAAGCACCCAAAATTGATGGGCAACCAATACATCCCTATATAACAGAGGTAGAAACAAGGTAGATTATTGACCCCTGCACTTAGTAAGTGTACTATCCAGAGACAAAAAGGCACCACCTGACTAAGAAATAAGTTACTAGCCCATTGCCTTGGTAATGCTGATAAGAATACCAATGAGAAAACTGTATTTAAGGGTTGGGGTTGGAGGGTGAAGCAGAGTCCCATTTTCAGGCTCTCCTGTGTGCCTGCCAGGCATGCTGCTTTTCTTCTCTTTCCTTTCTATTTCCTACTGACTTTGTAATAAAGGCATGTTGGAGCTGCAACTGAGCTGCTTATTAGTTTTCATTTCCCAATTTAAGAAATTTTATTTGAATCAAGGAAAAGAGCCCACAGCACCATTACAATTGTAACATAAATGTGCTAGACAGCACATAAATTCTAAAACTAGATAAATACTTTAATTCATTAACAAAATCATACAATTGAAACAAACATGGATTAGGGAATAATGAACCAAGTCCAGGAATGGAAGAGGAGATTCAGGAGTTGGCCCAGGCAACAAGCAGGTCAGATATGCACTGATCCTTGGTCAGTGAGAAGAATAAGACTGAATCATGTTACTGGATTGGGGTCATACACATGGGTAGACTGTCCTGACAGAAGCAACAGGACCCCAAAAGCACAGGCAGCTCAAAGGAGGATCAGTGCATGGGATTACATGAAACTGAAAAGCTTCTGCAAAGCAAAGGAAACTATCAAGAACCTCAACAGAGAACCTACAGAGTGGGAGAAAATTTTTGCCAGTTACACTTCAGATAGAGGTTTAATAACTAGGATATACAAAGAACTCAAGAAAATC
>PVLC010036880.1:0-15554 GCA_004027655.1 Graphiurus murinus | reverse complement strand
GAGACTTATAAACACAAACATATTAAGATGAGGCTCAAGAAGAAAAGGGTAACCAATAGGACACTTCCTGCTCCTTCTGGTGCCCACAGGTGCCCTGCAGGTGACTCACCCAGCATGAGGAGCACCTTCTGCAGCTCACCCTGCCTGGCGGAGAAGTACAGCTGCTTCGGGTGGAAGCGAAGCTTCTTGGGTCTGTGGGAAAGCAGAGGACAGCAATCAGCACAGGCCTGTGTTGTACCCTGCAAAGCTGGAAGCTGAAGACACTGGTTGACAGCTACCTGCCAATTCCTCAAGGTTAAGTGCACTAAACCCACTGGTCTTGAGGCATCCCACAGTCAAACAACAAACAAGCAACCATCTTCTCAGTCATGGCCTAAGAAGGCTCATGCCTTGAGACTTCTACAAAAGGTGATGACAGAACCCACCCAGGGCGCAGCGAGCCACTGCCTTGCAGGAGGTCGACGGGGGCTCAGAGGTGCCACTGACTTACACTGGGCATACCAACAATGAGGCCGTGCATGCAGCTCAGTTTCGGCTGGGTGACCACAGTCGTCACAGCTACTCCAGTCACCCTCCCACAGTAAGGAAGGGGCCCTGGGCAGTGAGAGCTGAGAGTGTGGCGTTTTGCTATGAAACTTAAAGGCACGAAGTTGATAAATCTTAAATCAATTAAACTAAGGGGATGAGGACAGGCTGTGGTCAGAAACATCTGGGGCATGGTTGGTGGGCAGGGCCTATGGAAATTAGGGGACAGAACAGTCAATTAAAGAACAGGCTCAGAGACCAGGCTGGAGACAGAAGGAGAGAGCTAGGGGAGAAGGCATTCAGAGAGAGGAAGAGGGACAGGAGGAATCTGTCAACACCACAATTCTTGGTAAGGCAGAAGAGTGAATGTGCTGCTCTTCCTCCGGGAGGGGTGGATGCAATGCAATGGTTTGGTCTGTCTCCCTGAGGCTGGTGTGGCTGTCACCAGGGAGGGAGAATGTGGGTGCCCCGAGGGCTGGAAGGAAGACTACAGGGTGTGGGGGCCGGCAGATGCACCTGCACTGCAGGGCTGGGCCTGGGGACAGTGCCTGTGCAGCAGCAGTGTCTGCATCAACAGCCTTAGGGCAGCTTACCCAGGGCGCGTCTATGGAGCTCACAGGACTATCCTGGCTCAGGACTTCAAGGACCTCACCACTTTCTCTCAGCATGATGAAGAGGACCATAACTTGAAAAAATTTCCCCAAACAGTGTAAAGACACATGATTTGTTCTGACCAACAGCTGAAAAGCACTAGTAAGCCCTGGGGCAAGACATTGCCGAGTCATCTCTGAAACGCAGACCAGCGCTTACTTTTCCGAATCCAGAGCGATCAGAGCGCTTTCCAAGGTTTCCTTCCCAGGTCCCTGGGAAAGGCCAGAGGTCGGCCTCACGAGCCCGGCTGGACCTGTGGGATCAAAGCCCTCGGGCACCTGGGGAGCTGTGCTCTGCGGCTTGTCGTCCTCAGAAAGTGGGGCTCCAGCAGTGCTTCAGGGGAGGAAATCATTGAAATGTTGGTTTTAACATTTGAAAAAATTCCCTTCTCATGGAAACCAATCAAAGTATAAAACAGGACTTGCTCCACCTGTCATACATGCTGTTTCTACCCCCCAAAGACAATAGCCACTTGCTACCTGCTCAGCTCTGAGTGTGACAGCCAGGAACTCAGAACCCCTCTGCCCTGAGAAACACAATGCTCAAGCCGGGTAAGGTCCCTGCTCCTATCAAGGCTTCAGGTAGCACCTGTCCTGCCAACTGCCCTCCCCAACAGGAGACCCCGCTGGAACTGGTATTCAAAGTATACTGAATTTATGGATTCATAAGGATTCAATAGCTTTCCAATCTTTAGTTTTGAGATGTCCACAATTTGAGTCCTTTAAATGACCTTCAAAGTAGTTTTAGGGTTTTTTTCTATCAGTGTGACACTTATTCAGTTCTGTTTTCTCTTTTCTGCTTGGTAGCTGTGGATTTTGTTGCCATTTTGAGAGGATCTCTTCATCACCTCATTTTTTTTTTTTAAGTTCTGAAATAGGGTCTCACTCGGTTACTGAGAGTCTCTACACTGCTGAAGCTGTTCTTGAACTTGTGATGCTCCTGTCTCAGCCTCCCAAGTACTGGGATTATAGGTTTGCACCACTACACCTGGCTTCATCACCTTTCTATCAGGATTGGCTGGTGGGACAAATGGCTGCTGCATCTGCCTTTTTCTCTTGCTGACCTCTGTCAACTCTAAAAACTTTTAACTAGCCAGGCCTGGTGGCACACACCTACAATCCCAATACTTGGGAAGCTGAAACAGGAGGATTGCAGGTTTGAGACCAGCCTCAGCAACTTAAAGAACTCTCAGCAACCTAGTGAGACTCTGTTTCAAAACAAAAAATAAAAAAGGCTGGGGGCATAGCTCAGAGGTAAAATGTCCCTGGGTTAAATCCCCAGTACCAAACAAACAAACAAACAAGCAAGCAAACACTTTCAGCTACTTCTACTGAGTTCTCTGAGAAAGGTGATTCTATTAGTCTGTGGGAATACTTCTTACTCTTTGAGACTGTTCTTCTGTCTCCAGTGAGAGCTTCATCCCTACTGCCAAGGAGTGCAACAGGAGCAGCCTAAGACAGCTGACAGATACTTGAGGCACGTCCAAACACTTCAGGGACTATGCTAGTGACAAAATACTATAAGGACACACCAATCAAGGAATTGTGAAGAGTGGTTCAAAATAGGCAAATGGATCTACAAAACCAAAATGGAAGAGACCCATGTACAAGTGCCAATAAATGAATGCCAGTGTTTCTTAAATGCCAGAAATCATGACTATCAGAGTTGGCTGAGTCCTCTGGATAAAGCAATAGAAACAAGTAACAACTAAAGAGGGACTAATTTCCAGGGACACTGTGTGGAGAGTATGGCCAGCGCGCTTCGCCAAGTACCTGCCCGTGGTCGTGTCGGCCCTGCCCTCGGTGACCAAGCTCTTCTCCTGCCCAGGGGCCGACATCACTGTGGAGGTTGTGTCTGCCTTTGCTATGGTCACCTCTTTGGCCTTGGAGGTCTCCTCCCCACAGTGGGGACAATAGCTGGCATTGTTGACTCGAGAGGCACAGTCCTTGTGGAAACGGTGAGAGATGCTGCTCTCAGGCTGACATTCCATGAAATTACCCTAGAAATGGGAAGGTGAAAATCATTCTTAAAAACTGGGCCTAACATTCAGAAAACCAGAGCTCTACTGAACCACCAAGTCTAGTACGTGAAAAGCAGGTAGGGCCTAGTCCTGGCCTTGGTCACTACTGGTGAGAAGCAAGAAGAACAGTGTGTTTGCAAAGACCTCCCACACATGTCCACTGCTTCCAGAGGGAGCAGAGGCCACAGAGGCCACTTCAGTGCCCCCAACACCCCGCAACCAAGAAGGCTGGGGCCTTGCTGTGCAGACACTCTTAACCAAGCAAGAAGCTTCACAAGAAGACTTGTTCTAAGGTGGACCTTTGAGAGGGCCACATTCTATAGGACTAACCGGGCAGGCAGAACAAGAATCTGAGGTCAGAGAGTGAAGGAGATGTTACTGGTATTTTGGGAGAGTCTGAGGCAGACAAGTGCTAGGAAGAACGGCTGTGCTTACAGAAAACTAGGGACAAGGGGAGGCAGACAAGCAGCTCTCTTTCTCAGGGGAACAAAAGCGTATTTGCTGGACATGGTGGTACATACCTGTAATCCCAGTACTTGGGAGGTAGAGACAAGGGGATTACAGGTTTGAGGCTAGCCTCAGCAACTTAGTGAGATCCTGTTTCAAAATGAAAAATAAAATAAGGCTAGGGGTGTGGCTCAGAGGTAGAATGTCCCTGGATTCAATCCTCATACAAGAAGAGAGGGGGAAAAAAAAAAAAGAACAAAAGGGTATTTGAAGACAGGGGAAGGCACAAGGTGTTAAATCCAAAGACAGGCCACAGAGGGAACGCTCCTGGCCCAGGTCACAGTGGGATGGCAGGGCATCTGCAAAAGCCTGAGACTGTGGGTAAAAGCGCCTGTCTGGAGGCCCTGAGCACCGGTGAGTGCAGATGTCTGAGGAAGGGAGTTGTTGAAGACAAGATCCTGACGACAGCAGATATGGGTGCTGCCGAGGGCAAAGGTGCGCTTGGCCTCACCTCTCCCCTCCCCTCCCTTCCCCTCCCCTCTGTTCTCTCCTCTAGAATTCACCATGCACAAGTAGGGGACTACAGACGCCCAGCCACACAGGGAGGAGGAAGGGCATATTTAAGGTTAGAAAGCTCAAGAGCTGTGGCGAAGGGTTCATGGAGCACTGGAGACCTCCTCAAGGTGGGCCCAGACTTGGGACTGGGCTGAGCCTATGAAGAGGATACACAAGGCCCGCCAGGCGGGCTGGGCTCTTACCGCGGTACAGAAGTAGCCGCAGCCAGGACAACACTGGTGCTTCACCATGCGGCCCCGATGGTCCTCACACAGCACCAGGAGTGGTGCCTTGTTGGACGGACGCATCAACTCATACTTGACCACGCTGTTTGTGCAACGGCCCAACTGCAACCAGACAAGGCTGGGGTCAGTGACAGCTGTGAAGGGACAGCTTTCTGCCCACCAGGCCTTGGAAAGTACCCCCACACAGGGCGTACTCAACAAGTGCAAGCCTACTGAATGAGCTGTGAGCACTGGGAAGCAGGCCTTGGCTTGTGAGCACATTAGGAGCACCTGTAGCACACCTGCCAGCACTGGGAACCCAAAGAAGGAAGCTACCATCTCCCACAGCTTATGGAAGACGACAGCTAGGTGATGACAGTCAGAGAACTAGGTGCTTCAGGCAGAAACTCAAAAGCACTTCAGGGTGAGAGGACGGCTGGGCTGTATATTAAAGATCAGTAGGTGCAGGCCAGGCAGGACAGCCCAGGCCATTAGAATGGGCAGCATGGAATGGTGCACCCTGACACTGCGTCACAGTGGAGAGGTGAGGAACAAAAGGGGGCAAAGGCTACTGGGTTGGCCTGAGGACGTGGGCCAGGATGGGAGAGCAGCATGGGGCAGAAGCAGAGACCGCTCCCAGGTGAGAACAGCTGAGAAGCTTGTGTACCAGAATGCACCTGAGTATGGGTGAAGCTGCTACTCAAAGGGTACTGGTTTACTATGTAAAGCTCTCTGGAGCAGGTAAGAAATTTAAAAAGAAAAGAATTGAGTGGCAATTCACAAAAGAACTACTATAAATATCCCCCAAACAAATGACAAAACGTTGAAACATCTTGGTGATCAAATAATGCAACATAAATGGTTCCCATCTATCTTCAGCATGGTATGGTCACCATGCTGTCTTTTAGCACTTGTAGGTTGGTAGCCCTGGGTTCTGCAGAAAAGGACCCAGCACTGAATCCTGCCCTATGTTCCCGGCAAACAATTTGCAAATATGAATCAAAGAGCTTACAAATATATATTCTTATGACTCCGCCTGAAGAGATAATTAAGTATATAAGAATATACTCAGAAGGATACAGCAGATTCAACAACCAACAAGTCCAACCGTGCGGGGGAAGGACATTCTTAGGATGCACACATGACCTGCCAGACCAATGAAGGGCTTCTGTGATGCCTACTTAGAACTGTAGTAGAATATCCAGGAGTTAGTGGGTTTTTTTTCTTTTTCTTCCTTCCTTTCTTTTTTTTTTGGGGGGGAGTGGTACTGGGAACTGAACCCAGGGGCATCCTGAGCTATATCCCCTGCCCTTTTTATTTATTTATTTAT
Source organism: Graphiurus murinus (assembly GCA_004027655.1). Taxonomy (NCBI): domain Eukaryota; kingdom Metazoa; phylum Chordata; class Mammalia; order Rodentia; family Gliridae; genus Graphiurus; species Graphiurus murinus. Next base: position 9,802 of record PVLC010036880.1, on the reverse strand, counting down.
TTATTTAGCAGTACTGGGGATTGAACTCAGGGCATTCTACCTCCGAGCTATACCCCCAGCCCTATTTTTTATTCTTTAGTTTGAAACAGGGTCTCACTAAGTTACGGAGGGCCTCACTAAGTAGCTGAGGCTGGCCGTGACCCGGATCCTCCAGTCTCAGCCTCCCAAATGCTGGAATTACAAGCATGCGCCACCACACCCAGCCCTTTTTATTTTTTAATTTAAAACAAGGTCTTGCTATGTTGTTGAGATTGTCCTTGATCCTCTTGTCTCGGCATGTACCACCACCAAAACCAGCTTTTTTTTAAAAAGACAGATTAAACATCTCCCCATATCCAGGGAACAAAAACTGGAAGTGGGAGAACCAGGGCATGTATATCCTGAAAAAGCCACCCCTTCCTGACACCACCTAATAATTCTGCTTAGAACTCTTGGGCAAGACCTGTGGACACAGATGGTTCACAGAAACTGATTTAGAAAAATGTTTAAAACATAGTGAGGGAAAATCCAAGTCATGGGGGGTGGGGGGAAGAGTAATAGGTATCTATGTAGAAAAATCTAGGACATACAAAAATACAAAGTAATATTATCTGAACTTTGAAATAAGAGGCTATTTATTTATTTGGTACTGGAGATTGAACCCAGAGGTTCTACCTCTGAGCTACACCCCCAGCCTAATTTTATTTCTTATTTGAAAATAGAGTCTCACTAGGCTGCCAAGAGCCTAAGTTGCTGAGGCTGGATTTGAACCTATAATCCAACCTGTCTTAGCCTCCTAAGAACTGGGATTACAAGCATGCACCACCACGTCTGGCAATAAGAGGCAATTTATACTTCCTTTTTCATGAATGTATTTAGTGAATAGATTGATAATGAATTTAGTATCCGAATTGTTTTTACAATCAGCATGCATTAGTTATATAATCATAAACCTGATAAAATGCATGATTTTGTCTGGCTGTCTGAGGTGGGAATGGAGAGAGAAGTGAGGGTTAGAGGATTCAGCTGAATGGGAGAATACCAGGAAGGTGATGTTTCAGTGAACACTTTAAAGGAATGAAAATGGAACCAAATTAGGGTTGAAAAAGAGCAAAAAAACTAGTGCACAAGGGGGACAAACACACTGGCACCCAGGTTAGTCAAACGAGGTTCCATTGGGGAAGGGAACAGAAGACACCCAGGAATGTGTGGCACAGCAAGAGCACAAAGGAAGGACTGAACAGGAGAGAAGCCACATTGCGTCCTCACAAGGTAGAAAGCAACTGGATAAACTACCACTGGCTTGGCAAAATACAGATGACTCAGCTGGGCATGGTGGCGCACACTTGTCATCCTAGTACTTGGGAGGCCAAGACAGGAGGATCATAGGTTCAAAGACAGTTGCAGCAAGTAGTGAGAGTCTCATCAACCTAGCGTGACCCTGTTTCAAAATAAAAATAAAATAGGAGCTAGAAGTGGTAGTACACACTTGTAATCCCAGTACTTGGGAGGCTGAGATAAGAGGATTTCAAGTTCAAAGTCAACCTCTACAACTTAGCAAGGTTCTCAATAATGTAGTGAGACTCCATTTCCAAATAAGAAATAAAATCAGGCTAGGGTGTAGCTTGGAGATAGAATGCCTCTGGATTCAATCCTCAGTACAAAAATAAAACAAAATAAAATAAAATGGGGCTAGGAGTGTAGCCCGAAGGTAGAAGAATGTCCCTGGGTTCAATCCCTAGTGACACTGACACACACACACACACACACACACACACACACACACACACACAACAGATGACTCTAACAGGCCTGCCTTTGGACAGGGACAAGTGCAGAATGCTAGGGAAGAGGAGGACCGAAGGCCTGGTGCTCATGTGGAGGGACAGCAGGGCTCAGGGCTGGTCTGGGAAGAGTAGACAAGGCAAAGCCCAGACTCACCATGTATGCCTCATGGCACCAGGCCCTCCAACCTGGCCACCACTAGAAAGATCTTGCTACCAGCTTTAGAGTAGCCCCCCTCCCTGTTTTATTAAGGATTCTATTCAGAAAGGTTTCAACAACAGAGAGAAAAGCGAACCCCCATAAGACCACACCTAATTCAAAAATTAGCAACATTCTCTATTCTCATCTGAGTCATACCAACATAATCTTTGGGCTTGGGAGAGATGGCTGGATTATTTATGGACAAAATTAAATAATTCAGGGTGTATCACTAGTAAGCTCTACTTAATAGAACCTAAGACCACCCTCATACCCTCAGAGCACCCAATGCCCAGGGTTCCAAGGCTCCTCATGTGGGTTTACGGGGCACAAACAAGACGAGCACAAGGTACGTGACTGGTCTCTCACCACCTGCAGGGTTCCCTCTTCTTTGCTCCCCTGCCTGCCATCCACCTGTTGAAGAATCTGGGTAATCCTTGCTATAGAATTCTTCCTTTTGACTTGGATAGTTATACCAGTGTTAAGGTTTAGATTTAAAATGTTCCCCAAAACCTCATGTGTGGGCAATGCAGCCAGGTTCAGAGGTGGGACATGGCTAGCAGGGGTGCATCCCTGGGTACAGCCTTGGAGACGGCATCTGTCCCTGGCCTCCTGCTCTCTTTCTGCTTCTCACCGCTACAAGCCAAACTTGGCTTTTCCTCCTCTGTCCTACCCAAAAGCCCAGCCAACATGGTCTCTGCCTTGTAGCTGGCCAACTGAAATCTCGGAAATTGTGAGTCCTAAAATAAACTTCTCTTCCTCTAAGTTATGCTTGTCAGGTGTTTCAGTCACAGCAATGAAAAAGCCAACTAAAACAACCAGCAAGGTTCCCTTTCGAAGGAACTGTATCATCTGAGCCCCTAAAACCTGGTAATGGGGTCTAGATCAGATCCAGACTGCTATGAGACCCCTCCAGGCCAAGACAAAAGCCTCTGAGTCTGATTCAGACTCTACTGACTCATCCCAACCTCTCCGTGGCAAGCAGGTGAGTCCACAGGCAAGGACTCTCCTCCTTCTGTACCACACTGCCCAAGCAGGTACACCCAGGTGCAGAGAAAGCCAGCAAGGGCAGGGACAGCCTTGGGCCAACATGCCTAGGACCCCTGTCTCCTTGATAATGTAATAGGAAGACTAAAGCCAACCGGCTGAAACCTAGAACAAGGTGGAGGAACATGGAGGTGATGCTGAAGGAGAAGCATGTATACAATACACTGTCACAAATACTTTTAGACATAAGTTCATGGGAGGAACATGGAGGTGATGCTGAAGGAGAAGCATGTATACAATACACTGTCACAAGTACTTTTAGACATAAGTTCATGGGAGGAACATGGAGGTGATGCTGAAGGAGAAGCATGTATACAATACACTGTCACAAATACTTTTAGACATAAGTTCATGGCAACTATGGGGTTGCAACAGGAAGGCAAAGTGTTAATTAAAGGAGACAAGACATTCTCAGAATGCAAAATCTCAAAATAGTTCTCTCCTGAGCAACCTCACTTTTGAAGGAACTGGAGGTAATGCCTCCAAGAAAAGAAAGAGCCAGAGACATGTGACCCAAAAGGAGAAAGATGAGACGCATCTGAAGAGATCCACAACAACGTCAATCTCATCATTACAGCAAGTATACAGAAAATGAAAAATGAGGTATTATTAACTCAGAGGAAAAAAGTTTCTTAAATGGTCCTGGAAAAAAATGTGATTGAGGCACCCCACCTACTCAGCTGCCAACACCCACAGCATGTCCTGAAAATTAGCATGCTGCTGAACTAGGCTGCAGACAGCCCAACTGCCGACAGACACTGGAAGAGGACTAAGGACACCTCCATGTGGAAACCCAATAAACCACAGCAGAAAGTGGATCCTTGTATAGTGTTGAGGAATATGCCAGAAGAAACTGGGAGCAGTCAGAGGTTGTCTCAGGGAGAAGGAGCTGCAGAGCTGAAGTGAGGGTATGTCTCAGATGCATCAGGATGCTGAGGCACAGATACCAAAGGCTGCTGGACATGTCCCACTGCACCGAGGGCAAAGCAGGAAATGGTCATCTCTGTAGTCGGGTCACGGCAGTCATTCTGGGGGAGCATGAAGAAGCTCAGAACAGATATACTTTTCTGTACTGCAATAAAAGTTGAATAAGGAAAGGAACCTTCCAGTGTGAGTACTCAATGACTGGTACTTATGCAGGTTCTCCCCATGGGATGGCAGGACACAGAAGGGCACTGCTCTGCCCCCAACATTAAGAGCCTGGGCCACCAATGGAGGGCTGCCCTCCAAGCAGGAGCTGCACATGCATCCCACTTCATGAGCAGAGAGCACAGGAGAAAGTGATGCAGGTCGGAACCCACCAATACAGTCGCAGCTGGGTTGCCGAAGGCCAACGTGGGCCGTGAGAGCATGAAGCCCTGAGATCCACAGCACTCAGCAGGACTCCAGGTGTGGAGTAGGCACAGATCAGAAGATGAGTCCTTGACATGAAGCCCACATGGGCCCTTCTTCCCCAACAAACAAGAGGAGAGCAAACCCGAGGGCCAGGGCACAGGCAAGACCTCGCTCTGGTTGGTGGAAAGGCTAGCAACAGTCTAAACCCTGTGCAGCTAGGAAGGGCAGCAGCAGGGACGATTCCCCAACATGGGTTGAACTTCTCTGCATCAGCTGCAAAGACAAGCCCAGGAGTTGGGATTCCTGAGGCTGGCTCCAGGATGATGATCACCCCAGGCCTCGAGCACTGAACACATTAACAGCAACTGGGAAGGATCCTGAATCCCTCTGTCTGGAGGCAGAGGCACACAGGGAAGGCAGGAGGCCCAGGGTGAACATCCATTAGCACTGCACCCAACCTCAGCAAGGTGACCCTGGAGCAGTAATCCCCTACCAAAGTGATTTTACTCCACAAACTCCCAGGGACACTTGACAACATCTAGGGAAAGATGTTAATATTTCTAGTTAAACTAGGGGATGTAATTCACACTCGATGGGAGGAGACCAGATATGCAGTTAAACATCCAACAACCAACAGGATGTGCTTCCCCTCAACAAAGAAGCTTTTGGTCCAAAGACCAACAATACTGAGGTTAGAGGTCTTACACTAGAGGAATTTGAATCCACTATCAAGAGAGAGAAGTAATGAGTAGAGAAAGATTCCAGTGACCCAAATATCACCTGAATGACAGCCTGAGACTCTAAAAGAAGCCAACATAAATGACAGAATAAAGACAGAGTAGCCAGGCGTGGTGATGCACACCTGTAATCCCAGTAACTGGGAGGCCGAGACAGGAGGATCACAAGTTTGTGGCCATCCTCAACAACTTAGTGAGGCCCACTGCAACTTAGTTAGAAGACTTTGTTTCAAAATAAGAAAATAAAGCCAGGCATGGTGGCACACACCTATAATTCCAGTACTTGAGAAGGTGAAACAGGATCACAGGTTCAAGCCAGCCTCAGCAACTTAGTGAGACCCTGTTTCAAACTAACAAAATAAAATAAGGCTGGGGTAAAATGCCCCTAGGTTAAATCCTTAGTAACACACACACACACACACACACACACACACACACACACAAAAAGTAATAACAAAGGTAAATAAGTATACTCCCCAGTCTGAAATTCTTCCACCTAAAATGCTCCAAAATCCAAAATTTTTGAGCACCAATAATACTTGGACTTCCACCATATGCAAATTATGCCGCCATAAAACTAACTGGAAACGGGCAAAATACAGAAGAGCTAGTCTGAGAGGAGCAGCTTCTGGCCAAAGCTAAGACAGGCCGAGCATCAAAAAAAGACTTAACATTTTTATGGAAAACAGCAATGGCCTCCTGGGATCCAAATAAAATAGAAATAGCAACTAGATACAAAACTAAAGCCAAGTGTGATGGGGCACACTTGTAATCCCAGTACTTGGGAGGCCGAGATAGGAGGATCTCAGGTTTGCAACCAGCCTCAGCTACTTAGTAAGGCCCTCCTGGACTTAGTGAGACCCTGTTTCAAAATAAAAAATAGGACTGGGGCATAGCTTGGAGGTAGAATGCCCCTGAGTTCAATCCCAAGTACTATAAAATAATAATAATAATAATAATAATAATAATAATAATAATAATAATACAGCTACTTAGTGAGGCCCTCTGCAACTTAGTGAGACCCTGTTTCCAAATAAAGAATAAAAAACAGGGCTGGGGGTATAGCTCGGAGGTAGAATGCCCCTGGGTTCCATCCCTAGTACTGCAAAATAATAATAATAATAATAATAATAATAATAATAATAATGATGAAACTAAAAACAAAAAGGGCTGGGTTGTAGCTCCAAGGTAGAATGCTCCTGGGTTCAATCCCCTGTACCGCTAAACAAACAAACAAACAAACAAACAAACAAACAAATAAATGGTTGGGGTGTAGCTCCGAGGTAGAATGCCCCTGGGTTCAACCTCAAGGACAAACACACACACACACACACACACACACACACACACACACACACACACACACACTCCTATCCTGGAAGCCTTCAGAAACCCCCTAACTGCCGGGGTGCCTCTGGTATGGGCCACAACGGAATGCTGATGAGAAGAGTCAAAGCTGGACAGTACTTCAATAGCAGGAGCAGAAAGGGGCAGCCTCACCACTGGTTCACCCAATTCTGATCTAAGGGTCCTCTCATGCTCTTAAAAGTGGTAAAGGACCCTAAAGAACTTTTGTTCAATTGCATTACAGCTATTGATATTTACTATATTGGAAACTAAAATTTTTAAATATCAAATTATTTTAAAATAGCCATAAACTTATCACGTTAACATAAAGAGCATATTTTAAGCTGGGCATGGTGGTACACACCCGTAATTCCAGTACTTGGGAAGCTGAGATAGGAGGATCGCAGATTGCACGTCAGCCTCATTAACTTTGTGGGACCCTGTTTCAAAATTAAAAGGGGTTGAGGTGGGGCTGGGTATGCCGGCATGGTGGCTCATGCCTCAAATCCCAGTACTTATTAGGAGGATAAGACAGAAAGATTGCAGGCTTGAGGATAGCCTCAGCAATTCCATGAGACCTTGTTTCAAAATTTATAAAAAAGGCACGGGGAGGAGAGAGGGGGGTTATAGCTTGGAGGCAGAATGCCCCTGAGTTCACCCTCCAGTATGGAGGTGGGGTGGGGGGGACAACGACGACAAGGTTAGGGGTGTGGTTCAGAGGTAGAGTGCTACTGGGTTCAATTCCTAGTGCAGGGGTGGGGGCATATTTAATGCAAAATTATTTTCCAAAACAATATTTATTAATACATTTTGTGGCATCAGAGATTGAACCCAGGATGCCAGGCAAGTGCTGAACCACATTCTCAGCCCTCTATAAATACTCTAAATGAGTGGCACTATTTCCTATTACTTGCAAAACTCTTTAATGTCTAGTTTAATAAAAGATGGTAGATTCTCATATCTGCTTCTCCATCTGTAGCTGATAATTATGAACATTTTGAACTCTGATACTAAACTGAAACTCCACTACGAGTTGTGGTTTCTTAAAGATCTGTTGCAATATGGAATTTCAACCATTATCAACACACTTTTAGCACTGTGACACTTGCAATCATTGGTGTGCTTGCACTTGGAATGGATCTTTTACTCCTACATGACTTTGTGAAACTGGGAGTTACTAGATCCCTGAGTGTGCTGATCTTCTAAACACATACTGTGAAAACTCGAGAGTAAAAGGCACACAACCTTATAGTGTCACTGGGAAAACAATTCTGACATTGTACACCCTGCCAAGGAAAGTCAATAGGTAGAGGATCATGTGATCCAAAGGAATGGCTATCTGAGCTTCAATAATAGCACAAAGAATTAAACCCATCAGATATGTTTAAACATACGATTTCATAGAGACATCATAACAGGAAAAACCAGTCAACTTTAGAAGCTAATGGAGAACAATTCAGAACTGGTAAACAAATGGCCTCAATCAAATTTGTCCCATCTCACCCATGGGCAATTTGCCACTGGGTAATGAGGTGGCAGACAAGACTTTACAGCCAATAGAGGCAAAATGTACCACAGGGCGAGAAGAGCACCAGTTTGAAACTTCCAGTGCATAATAAGCAAAGGTATCGGGCATCCACAGATAAAGAGAGAAGACAAGCAGCCATCATATGCCACCTTGGGCCCACCCTCCTGTTGACTTGCAAAGATATTGGACTGAATCTGGTCCTGACTCCATATCAAGCTGCAGCTTTCCTAAGAAATACAGAACAACCTGCTGAACTCAACCTGGGTGTAGAATTCACAGAATCCAGACAATGGGAGCCCCAAAGGTCACAGAGACTGAGCATGTAGAGCAAGTTCTATTTCTTGGCCCTGACCATGATGGTGCTACTACAGCTCACCTGAGATGGACTCCTTAGGCATTTGCTCTGAATCTAGGTTTAATTTTACAACAAAAAATTATTAACACATTGAATACAGAAAAGACCACAAATTCCTAAGAATGCTAAAGAGAAAGGAAGGTAGAGAAGAAGTAGGGAGAAGCAAAAGCAAGCCCACTGAACATCAACGGAGACTGTCAGAACACTAAAGCATTACTCTGAGAAGACAGACATAGGAAGCCCGGCGTGGTGGTGCACGCTTGTAATCCCAGTATTCGGGAGGCTCAGACAGAAGGATCCCAGCCTCAGCTACTTAGGCCCTCTGCAACTTAATGAGACCCTGTTTCAAAATAAGAATAAAAAATAGAGCTGGGGGTGTAGCTCGGAGGTAGACCGCCCCTGGGTTCAATCCCCAGTACAGAAAAATAAAAAAGACAGACATAGGTATGTATTCTACCCACCCAGTATGAAACCTATTTCAGGAATAACAAATGGCCCTAGCAGATGATGAAAAGTTCATCTGTACCGAAGAATTCCAGTCACTACCTGCAGGAGGAACAACAGAAACATAAAACCACCATTATGCAACCTGTAATGAATGGCCAACTTAGACAGTGATCACTAAGGATGTTAAAGTCTTCAGGCAAGAAGTTGATAGGAGAGGCAGGTTATCGCCAGGGAAACAGTGATACAATGATTTGTCTTAGCAATCTTTCTGCCTCACAGCATGCCTTATAAAGCATCCTAAATGAGATTAAATTATGAAACAGAAGTTTTAAGAACTTGATCTGCCCATCTATGGGTACAACTTTTTTTCAGTCAGCCTCAGCAAATTAGTGAAGCCCTCCTCAACTTAGTTAAGACCCTGTTTCAAAGTAAAAATAGGGCTGGGGGTATACCTCAGAGGTAGAATACCCCTGAGTTCCATCTCCAGAACCACAAAATATATAAATAAAATAATGATGATGATGGGAATTTGTTGCCATTTTGGTACATGTAACATGTATTGCATTTATGTTAAAAAAATAATTTTTCTTGCAGGACTAAGAATGGTGAGGGTTATATTTATGATTTTTTTAAACAATGATTAGCAGATCTGTGACTACAAAAATGCAACTGTTCAGTATAAACATTGAAAACAATAACATTGGGAGTGAATATCTGGTGAACTGTTTTAGAGGGGCTTCTCCCCCCGCCCCCCCGCAGTACTGGAGATTGAACCCAGGGGCATTCTACATCTGAGCTACACCCCCAGCCCTCCCCCCATTTTAAATTCTTTATTTTTGAAACAGGGTCTCTCAAAGTTGTGGAAAGACTCGCTAAATAGCTGAGGCTGGCCAAGAACCTAGGTCCTCCTGTCTCAGCCTCCCAAGTACTAGGACTACAAATGTGGGCCACAACACCCAGCTTAGAGGGGCTTTAAAAAAAAAATGTGCACCTGTCCGGTGTGGTGGTGCACGCTTGTAATCCCAGCATTTGGGAGGCTGAGAA
>PVLC010036879.1:0-15689 GCA_004027655.1 Graphiurus murinus | reverse complement strand
AGGTGTCAGTATCCACATCCAGTGCTTCACAGTTATGGAGAGGTTCACAATGGCCAGGACGCCTAAAGAGGGAACCCCAGTTAACTTTAAAGGGAACCATTACAGGAGAGCACAGAGAAGCAGCCCTGTAAGTGGGAGGGTAAGATCATGGTAATAGGAACGAGATGAAGAGCAAGTCATCTTTTGCTCTCTACTTCATTTTTTATCTAAATCGTAGATTTTAGAACATAGGAGCAGTAAGTAAATTTTTGTTCTAATATGAATGTATGAATACCTTAACTAAACTCCTCCAAGCCATTGACCTTTTGACCTTCAACCACCTGTAATGTCAAATTCCTCTTTGAACCCATACTTGCCACTTGCGGCGATTTCCAGCTCTAATTTGTTCTCTGCATTCACTCCTCAAGTCACTTTACTCTCTAAATTCCAATCCCTCCTTCCATGACATGGGTATGGTGACAACGACGCGTTTAACACCATGAAGATCACACGCCTGTAAATTTATATGAGTTGGCATTAGTCGTAGTAGCTCAAATCAAAGCAAAACCTGTGAGCTATATAGTGGATCGGTGTAAGTAGAAAAACAGACGCCTGTTCACAAATTCCTAAGTGTGATTTGGCTTCCTGAAGCCTGCATCAGATTGAGAGGTGTTGGGGAGCAAGGGCCACACACGTGAGCTGTAAGCGGAAGCCTTTTTAGAAGTATGGAAGGAAAGATAAGCAGGAGCCTCTCTCAATTCAAAGAATGGGTGTCCTAATTATCGAGTTTTGGCTCTGTACCAAAGAACGCATAAAGCAGAAGGTCAATCGAGTCCCTCCCACATGGCTCAGATGCACAACTGTCGCTACACCACACAGTTGAATTATTGAATCCATTATCCAGAAGAACTTGATCCAAAAATCAAAGTTGCCAAACAAGAAATAAACTGGAATGAAATATGGATGAGTTCGCCCAAGCATCCATCTATTGAAGGCTTCTAAACAAACACGCGATTGTCTGGAATTGTCTGCGCCAACTCTATAGAACTGGCAGGATGAAACAAAACCTTTCTCCATTGCACATTATTTAAAAGATTGGTTTGTGGTTGTTCGACATAGATATTGGTCTGGGAGACTCTGCATTTAACCGTGGATTTTCAAGAAACAGGATTAAACCCTTCCTGCAACTTCTAACTCTGGCTTCATCAAATGCCTCCCTGGATCAGTGACAGATTTGTTCTTGTTTTCTACACACACCGTTTGTTTAGCTTTCTGATTGCTTTTTGAAGCAATGGAAACTTCTTGTTTTTATTTCTCTTATGTATTGTACAGTTGGGGAAATGGATTTTAAAGTATGAAATTATAATTTTATATATGTGTTTGTGTTTGGGCATATGCCCCTGTGTGTGGTGCTGGGGATTTATTTCAGTGGTGTTCTACAACTGACCTACACCTCAGCCTTTTTAATTTTTTTTTTTAGTTTGTTTGTTTATTTATTTATTTATTTTTGCTGTACTAGGGATTGAACTCAAGGGCTTTCTACCTCCGAGCTATACCCCCAGCCCTATTTTTTATTCTTTATTTTGAAACAGGGTCTCACTAAGTTGTGGAGTGCCTCACTAGGTAGCTGAGACCGACCTCGAACCCGGATCCTCCAGTCTCAGCCTCCCGAATGCTGGGATTACAAGCGGGCGCCACCACGCCCGGCTTAATTTTTTATCTTGAAACTGGGTCTTGCTAAGTTACTGCTCACTGGCCTCAAACCTGGGATCTTCCTGTCTCAGCTTCCCAAGCACAAGATTATGGGGGTGTGCCATTGCCCCTGGATAATTTTATAATTTCATTGATTAGTGGCCTCTAAGCATCTTCTGTTCAGTACACCAGAGTAATTTTCTATTTTTCTTAATACATCCCAGTATTATATTGTATTTAAATCTCACATTTAATTATACTCAGAAATAGGTTATATATGAGATACAACTGATCTATTGATTTAATTTTCTTGTCTTCTTGTGAGAACTTTTATAGATAGATAACATATACCTAATATATATTATATAATTTCGTAAGGTAGAACTTTATTTCTTAAGTTATAGGGAAACTTTATTCATTACCTAATTATACCATTTGTGAGATCTTTGCCATTTTTCTCTTATACTCAAAACTCAAAGACAACCCCAATCTTTAGACTTCTATCTCAAGGCATTCCCTTCTCCAACGGTGGAGCACCTGGCCCTTTCCCGTGCTACAATGGGAGGCCCTAGGTTAGCAGGTGTGCTGAAGTCACATCTGCCCCGGATGAGCCCTTAGCCTCAGTCCATGAGCACAGCCCTGGTGGATTCCACTTCACCCTTCGGCCAGAAGACAAGCCCCCTGACTAGCTGGGCTGTGTACTCAGCTCAGGGTGTGTGTGACTCTGTCAGACCTCCTTTTTCTGCCACTAATTTTCTGGTGAAGAGTATTGACCCATTTTGCTACCAAAAAACATGCATGAAGTGCAGAGCCAGCCACAGGTGAGTCAATGAAGGTGACACACAGGACATTAAAGGACGAGTGTTTGAGAAGACTGATCCAGAAGTCTTACATACACACACATCATGTAGGAGCCTGAAGGCTATCTTATTCTCAGCCTCCCCAGTTCATTTTCCTCTTCTATCTGATGCTTGCTAGCATTTCAGTAGTGACTTATGGCTTAGCAAGTCAGATCAGCTTATCAGGAGTGAGCACGTTTAGGGCCCAGGTGTAGCTCAGTGGTAGAGCGGTTGCCTAGCACACATTAGGCTCTGGGTTCCATTCCTAGCTCCACAAAAGAAAAAAAAATCAGCATGTTGAATACAGAAGCTAGCCCTCAATAGCTCTGGCTTGTACAGATCTTGTCATATAGTGACTATATGACCATAAACCATCTTTCTGAGTTCATCTTTCCTCATAAAAGGCATCTTAAAAATATATCATCTGCTCCTGCTAGGGTTGTTATGGAAACCAAATGTAGTGATGAAACCATATATGACAGTACTGTGAATGTACAATACTGCAAACTATATACTTATATCTCTTGGCGAAAATATATCACTTAAGGTAAACACTGACAGAATGCTTCTACTCCCCGTGGAAATGGTGTCATTTTCCCCAGGAGTAGATTCTCCTTTGGTTTAGAGAAACATTTTAGGAACCTATTTGTGTATGGGAGTGGAGAGCCCCAACTGGGTAGCTTAGATGAGGAGTTTCATTCATTTATTCACTATTCACATAGTCATCATCTGAGAAGCACTGATTAAATGCTAACTGGGTGCTGGGCTCTGCTCAAAGTGCTGGGGACTCAGCCATGAATGAGGCAGGAGATATCTCTGCTATAAGGAGTTCGTAACCCGGGACAGGACATCAGGAGAACAGACAGCGACACACTGATTACTGAGTGAGACCATTTCAAGGAGTGATGCAAGCCAAGAGGAAGAGAATAGAAAAGTTGGTGATGAGGGGAGAGGGTAAAGGAGGCTGTCTCTGGAAATGCAGGAGGCGTCTCAGGCACTGGAACCTGAATGAATCAGAGGCAGATGCTGGAAGACTTGGGAGAAAAACTTCCTGGGCAGAGGGAAAGGAAAGGGCAGGAGTTCTGGGGTGGGTTAGAGCCTCATTGGATTGAGGCTCCGGAGACAGCTGGGAAGTGGAGCAACAGTAAGCTCTAGGGAATGCATGCAGGAGGAAACCCCAGAAGTAAGAAGGGCAGACCCAACCCAGAGGAAAGAGGGCATGTATCTGGATTCCATATCCACACCTAGCAGGTGAGTATGTTTCAGTAGCAGGACCTCCGTACACAGTTGCTGATTGATTGTTACAACAGCTGATGGATTACAGTACACTCCCGGTCAAAGCACATTTTTCCTGAGAGAAATAATAAAAAGAGATGGCTGCTGTTGTGCGAGAGGTTATTTATCAAATATAAGCCATTTGTTTTGCTGGGAACCAAACAGATGACTTCTAAACCAGCATCAATGGCAGTTCACTGGACTTGCAAAGTTTAATATTATCTCCTCTGCCCCTCATCAGACACAGTGTGTATGCTTCAACCTAGAATGCAGAACTCTGCAGGATCTGCCTGTCTACTTTTGCAAACCCATTCCTCAGCGAGCTTGCCCTCATTGATCCCCCAATGGCCTGGTCAAATAAAACTTTATATCTCTATAGATGTATCATGATATCTCTGCATTTGCTCATAGTATTTACTCCAATTTGAGAGTCGGTACCATGTATATCCAACTTATACTTTAAAAGACAGTCAGAGGTGTGCTTTAAATTCCATCCTGAGAAACTCCCTTAATTAGGCTGCTATGTCTGATACCCCAAAGCAGAGGTGACCATACTTGCTTCAGGTCTATGTGGTACTCATTATATTACTTAGCTTTTACTTCTGAAATAATTTATAAGGATTACTTAGAATAGGATTGTGTTCTGCTTATGCTGGTCTTCCTAATACCTGAAAAAGGTAGTTTTTATCTAATAAGGGTTGGTTCAATATACAAATATTTGAGAATCATCACTCATCTTATTTTATATCATGGTTGTTTTCAGCCAATTTGATTATAAAACAGCATCCAAGCAAATATATGATAAAATAATGGCATATTTTATCTTCTGAAGGACTAGAATCATGGAATATTTAAAATATTTATAAATTATTGTGCCTTTGTGTTATTATGACATTGCTTTGGTGAGTCAAAGGAAATCATTTAAAATTATAAGTGGAAGAAGTTCCCTTTGCCAAAGAAGAAGAAAACAAGTTTACACAGCGTTGGAGTTTATAAACAAATTCTGTCTCACCCAGTAAGCACCATGGCATTAGTCAGAAGAACAAAATAAAAATGATGTCCTAGACGACAGAGCCTACAGCTTAGTTGAGGAAAACATGGCTAGCAGATGCAGTAGAACATGTATTTTTAGCACTAAAAAGTCAAGGCATGGAATTTTAGAGTATAACTGTAAATGAAATATTCCTAAGCATATCAGCCCATCTTGTTTTCTTTTAAGATAATAATTTATGGTGAAGTAGGAATGAATTCAAAGTGTGGAGACCAAATTTACGAGTAGCCTTTCATAATCTTCAATTAACTGCACATCTGTTACAATTGCTTTATGACATTTAGGAGTAATAAATATGAAACTGAAGCGATAATCAGTACATCATGCGTTGTTTGGAGTTGACTGCCATATATCATTTCATGGAACTATATCAGCAAGGACTCAGCATCTATGGAAAAACTCCTATAAGAGTACATTTTCCCCCCAAACACTTCATTTGCATGAATACTTTTCTAAGGATAATACTCAAGTAAAATCAAACAAACAAACATTTGGCATTTGTGTTACGCCAGTCTGTGTGACACTTCACAGCAGTAATAATGAAAAGACTCCAAAGGCAAAATGGAGGTAACCACGTTCGTGGGGCTCCTCCTTGGTCTTCCGACCAGCAGGAGGCGCTGTGGTGATACATGAATGGGTGCAAGGCATAAAAGCTGACATTAGAGAGTCAGCATTTAAGCTAGGGAAACAAATGTCACTGTGTTTGTTTGCTTAAATGCTAGGGAATAACAGTGACAACAATCAGAATAACATGTCCACAAATCTTCCACCCCAGGCAAGAGACTGGTCCAGGCCCTCAAACTGAAATCATTTAATCCTCTCAACGTTCACACGAGGTGGACACCCTTGTTTTTCCCATTTCATAGATACAGAAATAGAAGCTCAGAGAGTCAGAGTGACTTGCCCAGGGTCAAACACAAGAAGGGACAGAGCTGTCATTTGGATGCGGATGACAAAGTTCTGAGCAATCCGGAGTCCTTGTGTAAAATAAACCTTACTGGGCTCGCCTCAAAGGTGGAGACTACACCTGTATAACATCTTGCCCTGCAAATTATGTGCTAGAAAGCTAAGAACATAAAAAGCCTAGTATTAGTTGAAGATTGGTCCATACCACCAAGTCTCACACATCAGAGTTTTAATTCTAGTTGAAGATTGGTCCATATCACTGAATCTCACACATCAGAGTTTTAATTCTCCAGTTACTTTGCCATCACCAGACTTTCTGCCCATGCAATTCCACCTGGCATAAGAACAAGAAAGACCACAGGAACTCCTTCCTTGCCTTTCATAGACCTTCTTCGTCTCTCTGGTGTGGTGCCACCAAACCCGAGAATTACCCCCTACAGAATAATCAGAGTCAGATGTCAGCAAAAAAGATGAGGCTGGCCCTTCACATGCATCCTTGCCCCTACATTCATTCTTTTTTTTTTTTTTTCAGCAAAGATGCTTTTTTTGCAGTCTATTTCTATGAAGACAGCGAGCATATGTACTCATTTATAATTTAATCATCAGTGGGACTTTCAAACCCTGATGCTCAAATCGATCAGTTATTGTCCAAGTCAAACATCTTTTCATAGCAGCTAAGCCAACCCCTGAGGGAGCATTTCTTTGAAAGATGATGAAACATTTCATGGATCCTAAAGGCAGTACGCGCAGCTGAATGTGAAGAGATAGGAGTGAAACCTCAGGGCCCCAAGTTGGCCTCGCAGGCAGTAGTTTGGTCATTCTTCCTTGTCACCACGGATGCAGCTCCTACTTCTCAAGAGCTAGGAAGCAGGAGTTGCCCAGGTTGACCTGAGTCCATTCTGTAGAGGGAGGAGCTGGGGGTCATAGTTTTGATTGTATAGAGGAGCATAGCGCTTGATTTATCAACCTTGCAGCCTGGGGAAACGTTAGCCAACTCCATCTTCAATCTCATGTTGCATCCTTGAAGTCCAAACACTTGGAGGGAGGCATTTGGCGTCTGTAGCTCGTACAGCTTCTCAGGAGAGTCCACCATGCAGCCCAGCCCCACAAGGCCAGGCTGAGAGCAGGTGAGGTCCTCTGGCCAGGAGCTGCAGCAGCGCTGCCGGGGAGAGCGATAGAAAGGCAGTCTCCCTGGCCTCGGGGTCGGAATCCAAAGCTTAACAGGAACCCCAGGGGATGCACGAACCGAAGTAAAAGCTGAGAGTCACTGCTCACTGCTTTAAAAGTGCCTGAGAGCTCAGAGACAATGCCGGCGATGATTTACGGAACGCTATTTTCACTCAAAGTCAAGGTGGAGTCTCACTTATTTATTTCTCTGTGATTCAGTTAACTGAGCGAGATCATGAGCCATGACTGTGCAAATAGAAACTACCTCAAGTTGGAATTTATCCAGCAAATTTTTTTTTTTTTTTTTTTTTGCTGTACTGGAGATTGAACCACGGGGTATTCTATCTCCGAGCTAGATCCCCAGCCCTATTTTTATTCTATTTATTTTGAAGCCCTATTTACTTTGAAACAGGGTCTCGCTAAGTTGTAGAGGGCTTCACTAAGTAGCTGAGGCTGTCTTCGAACCTGGATCCTCCCATCTCACCCTCCCAAGTACTGGGATTACAAGCATGCACCACCACGCCACCGGGCTCAGGGGGCTCAGCAAATATGTTTCTTAAGTCAATACCATGTGCCCCACAATATCCCAAACATCACAGCATTGAGAAATCATTTTTTAAAAAATATAGACTTTATATGTTTAGTATATAAGAAAGTGACCATCAGACACATTGCATGATGTTGACAAGAAAATTTTGTAGCTTCAATAATCAGTTCATCAACTGTAACTACATAGATCAACATGCATTTCCTGAAAATCTGTCCCAAGACTTGACCTAGCTGAATCCCTACCCATCCATTTCAGAGGCGTGTGTGGTTTTTATGGAAGGGTACACCTGCACATCACGGAGGGTACGTAGGTACAAAGACCGCAGAGACCACAGTTAGAATGATCTTGCTGTGAAGGGGGTGGGGCACGAGAGAGAGAGGCGAGCATGCATGCATTTGACACAGCCATACCATGTGGTTTATCACCGACACTCCCTTCTCCAGTTCTCATTGTGTCAGAAGAAGGCTTTTAACTTTCAAGACAGCGATTGGGCTCGGCTCGCAAATAGGATTTTCTCAGGAAAGAAGCTTCTGCTGAGACCTGGCACTGGACTCCCTGCCTTGCCATGATTTGCCACAGCGACAAGAACCAGCAAGAGAGGCAAATAGCTACACAGGCAGCATATCTGCATAGAGGCGACACAGGTAGTGCATATCTCAGCATCAGATGGCATCCAGCCCGGTCAATGGTTAGCTCCACAGCAGGGCTCTGCCACCAGGTTTTACAGTTTGGCAGAGTACCCAATGGAAGGGCAGTAGCTGGCTCAGAAACCCAGCCCTTGGGTCCAGCCTTGGGTGTGGTCTTCACCCAGCTCATGAAGATGCTTTATGGACCTAGTCATGATAATCCTTGAGAACAGAGTGCCCTTCATGTTACAAAACACAGACATTGCTGTTAAAAGGAGTATCCCCATAGGTGAGGCAGCCGGCTGAATGAAATTAGAAAGGGGGACATCATAGACACAATACATTTGCATAGTTTAAAAAGAAAATGTCAGAAAGCAGGGTTAGCAAACCAACAGGATACAGTGTAATAAACTACTCCCATTCAAAAATTGAATATGATAATTATTCATAATTAGATTTTCAAAGATAAGTAAATCCTATGAAAGGTTTCCAACTTTAGAAAGGAAAAGCTTAGGATATACAAATGTATATACAGTGCCATTCTACATATATATGAGTACTGTGGGGGTGGGGTGAAGAATGGAATAGAATGTACACAATTTAAATGTGGTTATTTGGGGCAAAAGCAATCAGCAAAGGGAGAGGATTAGTTATTAGTTAGGAAAATGAGTAATTTTCTTTTCTTTTCTAAGATAATATTCATTTCCAATTTTCACATAATTTACTTTTCATAATGAGAAAAAGAAATACCCTTTCAGTTTTTGAAGTAAAGAAGCTTTTGAACCACAGAGGAAGTAACGCTATGCCAGATGCCAAGACACATTTGATTCTATAAATCCTTTGCTTCTTCCCTTGCTCGATAAGCAGCCTTCCAAATACTCACTTCCTGTGCAGCCTCCAGGAAGATCCAGGGCAGCCTGAGCTGGACCTGCCCCACAGCTGGATGTTACATTGAGAAAGAGGGAAGGTCACATTGGGAGAATGTAACACTGACTTCCAGAGGCATTTTTTTTATATCACAGGTATATGGGGCTATGATCCTTTTATAGCCTCTGATAATACAAGGATCACTACTACCTACCTACTTAGAATAGCACCTCAATTACTTTGCATTTTCACACAGACCATCAGGCTTGATGGTATTATTTCCCTCTCATTGTATACACAGAAACAAATGGTAAAATCTGCCCAGTGATAAAGAGCCAAGAAATGCCAGAGAGGGACTTGCACCTGCTCAGTGAGCATCCTCACCACTGTATCCAGAACACCTGACCACCACAACAGAGAGGAAGGAAGATTTTCTGGAGCTGTGGAGGGAGTTTAGTCCACGTTAGGCTGGGTGAAACCTGTGGAGTTCAGGGCGTGGCAAGGGATGGAGAGAGAGAGAGGGGTGGGGAGGGGGAGAGAGAAGGAAAGAACACAAAAGGACTCTGCTCTCACATCACTGAAGCCTGAAACAAAAGAGCTAGCAAGAGGAGGAGGGACCACAGGTAATCCCCAAGGCTACACCCCTAGGGTCTGGTCGTTTCCTTGGCAACCAAGTCCCACCTCCAACATGGCGACCTAGTCTCCCTGAAGTCTAAGAAGGCATCCTAACCCCAAACCATCACAGCACCCAAGTCTAATTAACTCCAAATCATGGGCTTCGTCCACTGGTGTCCCTGCACTCGGTGACTCGATGAATTCTTTAGGCTGATTTCAGCATCATAGGTCAGAAAAAAATAGCTTCACAAGAGATACTCAGAGTATGTGTTTGTTGTTCTTTAAGTTAGAAATAGAATGCCCCACTTGTCCAAAGAGAGTGTTCAGAGACCTAAGATAATATTGTCTTAAAATAGTTCCATTTTAAGTGTTTATTTTAAAGTAAACTTGTTTTAGCCATACATAAAAGAAAACAAGTATACCACTGGAAACAATATCTAGGTTCATCTCTATCTTTGCCCTGTCCTGCTATCTGACAGAAGGAACCACTGCCAAAGATTTGTTTTGCCTGTTTTTCAACCTTACACACATGGAATCCCAGACGATGCTTTTTGGCATCTCCTTCATCACGGAGAGGTATGAAGGATCACTCAATTTTCCTCACTGCTCCACCCCATTGCATGAAGCTACTATGACTTATTTGGCCATTCTGAAAATCACTGATGTGCTTTTAGACTTTCCTGTTCCAGGCTACTATAAACAGTGCTGCTATAAATACATGTAAGTATTTTTGTTGGTGTACGGAGAAGAATGGTTGACTCTTAAGGTATGCATATATTTAGCTTAGGAGATACTGCCAAAGAGTTATTCAAAGTGATTATTCTACTTTATGACCCCATAAATAACTACTCTTGACCTGTATCCTAAAAACAAAATACTTAGGATTGTCCTTTTTTTTTTTTTTTTTTGCGGTACTGGGGATTGAACTCAGGGGCATTCTACCTCTGAGCTATACCCCCAGCCCTAATTTTTATTCTTTATTTTGAAACCGAGTCTCACTAAGTTCTGGAGTGCCTCACTAGGTAGCTGAGGCTGGCTGCGAACGCGGATCCTCCGGTCTCAGTAGGATTGTCCTTTCATTTCAGCCAATCTGGTGGTTACAGAGACATCAAATTGTTTTCTGTGTGTGTTTCTTCGGTGACTATGGTAGACAGAACTGTGCTTCCCTGGGAGATGTTCATTTCCTAACCCCCAAATCTGTAAAGACCTAGCCCATTGAAAGGGGAACTCTGGATTTAAATGGAATGATGGTCGCTAGTTGGCTCCTGTTAACTAAATTATTCTCAGATAGTCCTGCTGGGCCCAATATAGTCACGAAGGTCACTGAAATTGTAGGAAGAAGACAAAGAAAGCGGGAGAAAGATCTGATTATACAGGTGCAGAAAAGCACTGTGCCCCTACAAGAGCAAGCAGGAGGCCACGTGCTAAGCAGGTAACCTCTGAAAGATGGAGAAGGCAAGGGAATTGTTCTCTCCTGAGCCTCCAGAAAAGACACAGCCCCACCGACATGTTGATGTTAGCCAGTGAGACCGAGGATACACTTCTGAACTAGAGAACTGCACCACACTAACATTTTGTTTTCACCATGGAATCCATGGCAGTTTGTTAGACCAGGATTAGAACACAAACATGATGACTGGTGATGTCAGCACACTTTCTTTAGTGTGTTTTTTAGCTACTGGAATAGCCTCTACGATGAATTGCCTATTCAAGCATTTGCTTCTGTTTTTCTAAAGACTTTTTTCCCTTTCATATTAGTTTGCAGAAGCTATTTACATACGCTGGATATTGCATCTTTGCCTGATATATGTACTAGGAACATCTGAATCTCTCTCCTGATGAGCAGATGTCCTGGACTGTAGCATAGCCCTATTTATTAGTCATTTCTCCATGATGACTTGGGTTTGTGTCTTGATTTAGGTTCTCAACCTGTGCAGAGAACATGAAGACGTCTCCTGTGTTATCGCTACTACTTTTATTGTTTCACTTTTTACATTCAGATTTATGATTCAACTGGTTTGAATCTTTATATAGATCTGAGATCGGATTTGGGAATCACTTCAGTTGCTTGTGGACTTCTAACAGGCCCAGTATCATTTATTGCAGAAGCCATGCTTGATCCACGGTACTTTAGTGAAGTATTTGTCACACAGCAAGTGACTACCTATGTGTGAGTCATTTTGCTGACTTTCTATGTCATTCCATTCACCCACTTGCCTAAATGTATTCCAACACAACGTTCCTGATCTTTGTAACTGTTTAATCAGTGCACTAGGGTTTACTCCTTACATGGCATAAATCTGTGAGTTTGACAAATTCATAATACCATACATCCACCACTGCAGTATAAGATAGACTCATTTTTCTGCCCTACCTATTCCTGGGATTTCCTACTCATCCTCCTCTCTCCTCAAACCCATGGCGAATGTGACCTTCTTACTCTCTCTACTCTGTTGCCTTTTCCAGAATGGATAGTTGGAATCCTAACATGGCTTCTTTCACTTAACAGTGTACATTTAATGCCCCAATATTTCTTTGTGTACCTTAATAGTTCATTTCTCCCTCTCGCTGAATAAAATTTCATTGTATGGATGTAGCAGCGTTTGTTCATTCACCTATCATTGGGCTTCTTGGTGTTAGCAATTATGAATAAGCCTGCTGTAGACATTTGTGTGAAAGTTTTTGTTTAAGTTTTTAATTTATTTGAATAACTGTCAAGGAGAATCAATGGTAGGTATGTGGTAAGATTATATTTAGTTTTGTAAAAAAAACTGCCAAACCACCTTCCTTCCAAAGGGCTCACCCACTTTGCAATTCCACCAGCAGTGACTGAGCGTTCCTATTGCTCCATGTCCTTGCCAGCATGTGGCGTTGTCAGTGTTTGAATTTTAGTCTTTCTAACAGGTGTTTAGTGGTAGGCTATTCTTGTTTTAATTAGCATTTCCCTAATAACATATGATGGTGTGCATTTTTAAGCATCTTTTCATATGATAAGCTTCCATCATGATAAGCTTCCATCTAAATAACTTCTTTGAAGAAGTCTGTTCAGATCTTTTGTCCATTTTCAAATTGAATTGTTTCTTTCTCTAATGTTGAGTTTTGAGAGTTCTTTGTACATTTTGAATGCAAGTCCTTCATTGGCTGTGTATTCTGCAAGCACTTTTCACTATGCCTTGTTTTTTGATTCTCTGACTAGAACTGTTTTCGGATGTTAAAAAATGATATGTTATCAGTCATACTATGAACTACTAATGTTGTTACTGTCCTTCTCATCCACAAAGGTAGAAACTTAGAATCTTCACTGTTTATGGTGTATATTCAGAATATCACATAAGGATTTTGATATCTCAATTTAGACATCTGGAGATTAGAATGTCAAGAAATAGCAGAGTACATAGAGCTGTATTCTGTTTTCACTGACAAAGTTCTTAAAGAATGCTCTCTAGTTATATAAGCAGAACAAATTTTGCTGGTCCTTTAAATGTACTGGCTGTGTAGTAGTTGTATTTCTTCCTAATTATCTTTTAACTTAAAACAAATAAATCAGACATTTTCTTTATCAAGCATTTATATCTAAGTCCCAGCTACAGAGTTAATTATTTTATATAAATTACTTTTCCCATGAGGCATATTTATTGAATACTGTATGTGTCTACCTCTATTCAATCTTCTGTTTGTGCAAATAAAACCACTTCATAGATAAAAGGCAGTCACAGTAAAAAAAAAAAAAAATAGAGTACATGCTGGAGAACTATTTTTAAATGTCACAGCCCTATTAAGTGGTACTTGGAAGACATAACTTAGCTCAGAGTACAGTAGAGTCATCATTTTTTATAACAAAATACCTACGAGGAAACTTTATATTTTGTGTCATGTTGCATCCTGTAAGTCCTATAGTCCTTACTAAAATGATGCCCCTAAGTCAAATGACATAAATATGGGTCAGGGCTTAGCTCCTAAAAATCATCATGTCATTTAAAAGTATAATCAATATATAAGCTGTGGTTGATACATATAAGTATCAACATGGCCAGTGAATTATGAAACTGAAGAAGAGAAGAATTAAAGAGTTTTTTAAAAAATACTTGATAATCTACTCTAAGTTTTAAAGGGATTCAATTTGCTTTCAAAGTGAGTGTTTCCAAGCTGCCTGTAAAGTTTAAAATTGGAGGTTTTTGTTCCTAATGATGTAGCCTACATTGTCATTAATGATAGAATCTTGACTTATCGGGTCGGATGCAGCCCATGCAGATGCTTCCCCAGCTAGTACTGTCTGTACAGAAGGCCACTTTAGTTTCCATGGAGGCAGTAATCTCCAAGTCCTGGGCAAGGCCAAGATCTGCCTGGCCATCTAGGACCAGCAGGGTGGGCGAGTACAATGAGGTTGCGCCATCTAGTGGTAACCATTTTGAATCTGGCAAAAATCATGTTATTCTTGGCACACTCCTAAGGAACAATTAAAAATGCATTGATTTATTTGATTTTTTTAAACGTGTTACATAAGAGAAGATGAACTATTTTCCTTATTTTATATTTAGAGAGAGAAAGTAAGGAACTTTCCCAGCGGCTCACAATATTTTGCCTTTGGCTTTTGGTATTTAGTCCTGAGGTCTTTCTGTTCTTCCTTTATTTGCAAAGAACAATAATCAGGAAGCAACAGCAATAGGTCATGCCAAGGATGCTTTAAAACACTTCACTATTATACTGTGTCAAAACACCTTGTCACAAAGTTCAATTTTGTATTATTTTGTTTAAATGAACATCTGAGATTTCCATCAGTATTTTTGATCCCTCTGAGACTTGATTTGACTTTGTGTGTGGGTGAGGGGTAGGAATTCCCAGAAATAAACAAATCTAAATATGCAGGAATTAAGACTGTATATGCAATTACAATAGTGAAAGACTCTGTGCATACAAATAATCAACAGAGATCTTGAAGCCATCTTGCTTAATGGAATGGTGTATTAATTACCTTGGAAACAGAGCGAACATTTCAGTTTGCTTATCTCTTTTCAGGAGATGGAACAAACACCAGCCCATACCCTGCCTTGCAGGAAAGTCCACTGTCTCTGACACAGCAGGAATGCCAGCTTCTTGCAGGAGTTCCTGAGGAGCATACCACAGAGCTGTGTTTGCAACAGCAAACATTCGAGGACTACTAAACTACAAGTACCAAAATGTAGTCTAATCGAAATAAGAGTTTAAGCAGAGTAAAGATGGCAGAAGGGAGGCTTCCTCTTACCATCTCGTGTTCAGATGCTCCAGACTTCACCTTTGAGTATATCAAAGCTAATTTTAACCATGAACGTTTTCCATCTTAATGAATGTGAGATCATAAACTAGGAGACTTAAGTGATTAAAAAAAGCTTCCTATATAGGTAAGATCAAATCATTAAGTAGCTTTATTTATTTTTTTTTTTTTTGTGGTACTGGGGATTGAACTCAGGGGCATTCTACCTCCAAGCTATACCCCCAGCCCTATTTTTTATTTTTTTATTTTTGAAACCGGGTCTCACTAATTTGCGGAGTGCCTCACTAGGTAGCTGAGGCTGGCCGCGAACCCGGATCCTCCGGTCTCAGCCTCCCGAATGCTGGGATTACAAGCGTGCACCACCACGCCCGGCTATCATTAAGTAGCTTTATTATGCTTGCTGAAAAAAAATACTTTTGAGTTAGGATGCAGAACTGATTTCAACTTTTGTTTCTAGCACTAAAAAGAGACTGAATACTCATTTGTGATTTGGTCTGGTTCTTTGGACAATTGACTTTATCTTTAGGAGTGTAGTCTCATCTATGCAGTGAGGTGATAGGACCCCCTAAAAACCATAGTCTCCTTCCTGTTCAGAATTTTGGGATTCCAAATTATATGTTGTGATACTGTTATATTTGTAATTCTGGCTAATGTTATAAAGCTTGTTTTATTTGTTTTTATTTTTATTTATTTTTTGGTACTGGGGATTGAACCCAGGAGCATTCTACCTCCAAGCTACACCCCTAGCCCTATTTTTTTAATCTTTATTTTGAAACAGGGTCTCACTAAGTTAGGGAGGGTCTCACTAAGTAGCTGAAGCTGGCTGTGAACCTGCGATCCTCCTGTCTCAGCCTCCCAAGTATAGGGATTA
>PVLC010036878.1:0-15567 GCA_004027655.1 Graphiurus murinus | reverse complement strand
TTTCTTTTATTATTTATTTATTTACTTTTTTACTTATTGGGTGTTGAGGATTGAACCTAGATATTTTACCTCTGAGCTACACCCTACCCTACCCCTTAAATTTTCATTTTAAAACAGGATCTCAGTTGCTGAGGGATTTGCTAAGTGGCTAAGGCCGACCTTGAACCTGTGATCCTCCTGTCTTAGCCTCCCAAGTACTAGGATTCCAGGCATACGTGACCATGCCAGTGTTATTTTTTATTTGTAATCTTCCTGGTTCAGCCTCCCAAGTATCAGGATATAGGCATGTACCACCACGCCTACCTCAGGACTAAGTTATCACCTAAAATAAACTAAAATTGCTATAGTTTTTGAAATTTATAGCTTTTGAAATGAAATTTGTGGCAGAAAAATAATGTTAGTGTTCTCTTTGGGAATTGTATTGTATAGCACATTTTGTTGCCTTTAATAGACATTAGGATACTGTTTCCTTATTACTTGGTACGGAGATATAGTTGAGGATAGAGAAATCCCATAGTCCCACCAAAGTTCCCTTCATTGACATTGTCTGTCATTAAGTATAAACTTCTGCCAAAGAATCAGTTCACAGGAACTATTGTGCACCTTGTATAAAGAGACCTATATTTCTGCACAGATCTCCCAAGTCATGAGCACATTCTTCAGGATTTGACCAGAATGGGGGCTGAACCCATCAGACAAAGCAGAATTTTATCACATTAGATTTAATTTTGCCAGTTACCTGTCTGCTGATGATTTCAGTTATGACTGATAGAAAAAGAAAAGTTGAAAGATGAATAAAATACAAATGTCCCATAAATTAATTTTCTTTTGTGTCCCCTCAGACAGGAAGTATGCATCAAGAATATAAACAATAGTAACATCACTTTTCTCTTCCCAGTCAGTAGTCTTTTAAATAATATATTGGTTGGATATAGGATTATGGTAAAGCATTTGTCTTATACTTTTATATGGATGCATAAAGGAATTAGGTAACTGCATTACCTCAATCATAAATCTGACAAAGAAAGAAAGAGAAATACTGTCGCTAAAAACCATCTACCATCTTAGATACCTCTAAATTCAAGTACACCATTCTGGTTGCACTGTTTATTATTATAAATAAAGTGATGAATTAGTTTGTTTTGAGTGGAAACAAAGAGAAGACATCATCCTTACTGCATTATACTGAGGTGGTAAGCACAAAACATATGCTTTCAGGAGAAAGCACTGAAAAGCTGAGAATCAAATAATGCAAATGTTAACACATGCAAATGCTCATATCTGGCTTACAAGTAACATTTACAGACGATGATTCCTGGCCAGTGCTTAGTAGAAATTAAATAAGTTTTGTCTCTAAAGAATACAAGCAACTAGCAGTTTTAGCTGTTCTCAAAACCTTTATTATTTGGCTGGTCTTTATTATTCAGGCACCACCAATTTACTCGCCCTCATGGAAGATGTGAAGATATCTAAGAAAGGTTCAATTAAATGGTATTTTCCTCTTGGGAATGATTTGGAGACCTCAAGTGTTTGCATTAGTTAGGATATAGTTAAGTGCTATAACACAAAGATACCAATGTATAAAATGCCCTAAATTCAGTAGAGTTTATTTCTTGCATGGTAAGAGTTCTTGATGAATAGATGGCTTTATCCTACCCAGGTGGTCATGGGCATTTGATCTCAGGACTGGTCTCTAGCTTTGGTTTGTGTGTGGCATACTTATCAATACATTAAAAAATAAAGCTGAGAAAATTAAAAAGTATTAATTTATATTTCCAACTAATTATAATTTCACCATATGCTAACACAAATAGTTCATTCTGGTGAAGATAACTAAATTTTTTCAAACACAAAATTTGGTGGCAAGAATGATGCCATTTAAATTTTTGTGAAGTTCTTTTAATGTCTGGCTCAATAGAAAACAACTGGATTTCACAACTGTTTGTCCATTTAATCTCTTTTCACACCTGGTAATCTGAAAACCTGAAATCCAAAATACCCCCAAATCGGAAACATTTTGGACACCAATATGATGCCACAAGTGGAAAAAATCTCCATACCTGATTTTACATACTATCTCTGTGGCTGTCCCAAGTACCGAGATTACAGATGGGTATCACCATGCCAGGCTACCATAGTCACTTTTTAAGGAAGTCCTTCCAGCTAGATGAACAAAGACAAGGTAGGTCTTCACAAATGAGAAAGTACATCATTTTGCTACATCACTGAACAACTGAGACACAGAACTGCCACACTACACAGGCACACTAAAAATACTATATCAAATTACTTTCAGGTGATAAATATAAGATGTATATAAAACAGAAATAATTTTCCTATTTAGACTTGGGTCCCAACCTCAAAATATCCATTAAGTATAGGCAAATATTTTAAAATCTGAGAAAATTCAAAATCCAAAACACTTCAAGTCCCAAGCATTTCAGATAAGGGATACTTAATTTGCAATGTGTGTGTGTGTGTGTGTGTGTGTGTGTGTGTGTGTGTGTTTTACTGGGGATTGAACCCAGAAGCATTCTTTGTTTTGAAACAGGGTCTTTCTAGGTTACTCAAAGTCTCACTACTTGCTGAGGCTGTTCCTGAACTTACGTTCCTTCCTGTCTCTGCTCTCTGCCTCCCAAGTACTGGGATTACAGGCATGCACTACCATACCCAGCTAAGTAGTAGCTTTTTAAAGGTCAGTTAAAATGTGAAATATGGACCATATCAATGAAATATTCTCAGTGTATCTTATACTTCAAATGGATCTTTTACAGCTAGATGATTTGCTGATCACATGATTATCATTTGGAAAATATTGGTTTTTAAGTTATACACATCTCACAAAGGTTCACTTATTTCATTGCACAAATCATAGTCATATTAACTAATATAAATGATGATTTTCTCAGTGTTATTATGAAAACACTTTCGATTTCATAGACTTCCTGAAGGTTCTAGGGACCATCAGGAAGTAACAAACAATGCTTCCTGTACCATCTCTCCACTGGGTGATTCAGAGATTCCAGCTTCTTCTAGTTTGGCTGGTGACTTCCCTCACTCTCCTCCTGAAGACCTCATCATTATGACTGCACCCCACAAGAGGAAGAGTCTTGAAAGGAAAGTGTATTGTAAAAAAAACTCTCTCAACTTATGAGGAGGCTCTCAGTTCTACAAAGCCCACTCTCCTAGTTAGAAAGGCCCATTTTAGTCTCATTCTCTAACTGAACTGAATTTAAAAATCCTACAAATCTGTAGCTGCACAATCCAAATTACAGCCACCTTATCCTTCCGACTCCTACCACACAGGAAGGGTGCTGGTGGAAGAAGCTGAGTGGTGAAAAGAGCATGAGGGGCCTGACCAGTATGGATGGGTTTTGCAGAACAGTTCTCTGTATGGCCTTAGACTGATCTAGTTCTCCCCCTTTCTTGCTTGTAGTTCTTATTAATTAGTAGAGTGTGCTGGGGTATGCAACATCCAGGAACAGCCCAGGCTTTGTTCCAGTTCCTCATAGAAGAGGATGTCCTCTAATGCTTTATCTTCCTATATCAGATTTCCCCTGGGGTACAGATTCTCTCTCTCAGCTGTCATACAAATGGAACCTGGTCATATGAAACTCCATCTGATCTGGGCAGCTTTTCTGAGCCTTTGGGCACTGATTCATCATGAATTCTATACTTTTGTTGTTCCTTGTTGTCAATCTTTCTGTACTAAATACATTTTGGTAACTTGTATTTTTGGTAACTTGTATGTTCTGTCTCACTGGACTCAGACAAGGAGTAAATGTGCAATTCAAGATGTAGTAGGCTGAAGTGATGGCCAGTGCACATTAAAGCTGCATCACAGAGGCCCTTTCAGTAAGTGTGACTACTCTCAGGGCAAGAAGTCTCACTGATACGGACAGGATCCAAAAGGAGTGGAAATTTCACCCAGCTTCCATAACTCAGATGATACCCACCCAGCCAGCACAGATAACTTAATGTAGCAGGACTTAAATGAGCCATACTCCTTTCTTGAGTTTCTAGAAGATAATGGAAACCCTGCATATGTAACAGAGAGGAGAATAGAGTCTCCTGGGATGGGAACATAGAGTTCTGGACCTTCCTCTGAGTGGCAGGAAACACAGAGAAATACTGAGGCACATTACTGCACCCTGGCTATGGAGAAGGTCGCTCTGGTTATACTCCTAAAACGAAGACTGTTTTAGGACTTCTCATGGTGAAGTCTAAATTACTGAACATTTTAAAAGACTTTTAAGATTATGCTTAATCCTCTAGCCTTACTTCTTACCATCTTGTTCCTCTTTCTCTTGCTCCCATGGTTCCTCAAGTTTCAACCTTCTACCAGGATGGTCTCTTCTTCCCCAGCTCATCCATGGCCATCCCTGCTTCCTCCTGCAGGTATACCCTGAAATATTAGTTTTTAGGATCTTTCCATAAACTTCAGTTAGATTCCAATGCTATTTCTGTCATATGCATGCTCTATGTTTTACACTCATGTATCATTGCAATTATGCTTTAATTACCTTTCCTCTGCTAGACGTTAAGAAGTATGAACAGAAGACCTGGGTTTGGCTTGCTTGCTGCTGTGACACTTGGGTCCAGAGCATGTAATTGTTGCTGAAAAATATTTGCTGAAGGAAAAGAAGGAAGGACCAGAAAGGGGGAAGAAATGAAAGTTTAAAATGATAGGACTATTGATAAGTTACAAGATCTAAAGATTTGTGAAATATTGTTTTAATGTATTCAATAACAGGCAGTGCACTGACATGGATTGGCACCAATTTTGAGTGACACTATAATATTTTTTCATCTAGATTGTATACTAAATTGGTTAATTTTTTTTCTGGCTTCATAGATCAGAAAACTATTGTAATCCAAAACCCACATTAAATGGATGATATGATATAATGTTGTTTACCAAGTATCCATCAAAATTGCTGACAATATCAAATTTCCTTCACTGAGAATATTGGTTGAATACGAAGTTACTGTGTAGGGCAGTATGGTCAAAATTCAACCAATAGATCCATTTTAAAGGAAACATGCCTCCTTTTATAAATTAGGACACCTCTAGATAAAAGCAAACATCATTAATAGAATGGATTTTTATGCCTTTTTCTCATGAAAGACTAAAAATCAAAGATAAATTATATTTACCAATAGGAGAAAATAATTTTACAAAAATGGTTTTAAAATACATCACATAATTCTATTTTGTATTATGTAGTGAAGATCAGGGCTAGAGATGAGGAGGACATTAAACTGTGGTGTTTAATATCCAAGGCACTGATACAAGAAAGTTTATTTTTATCACATGTTCTCTGACCTAATAAAAGACAGAAAACTTTTAAATTTAGAAATATGGATCAAATTAAATTTCCTTTGGGAAAATACATAGTATATACATTTGGGGCTAATTCTCCTTGTAGGATTTTTTGTGTAGTTTTTTTTTTTAAATGCAGCCCTGTATTTCACACTACAGAGTTCTTACTGTTTAGCATTTGCTTATCTTTATAAAAATATTTTGCATTATTCAAACTAAAAGTAAACAAATAAAAATAACTCTGGTTCTTTACTATAAAAATAGAGTTTCAAGTGCATTACATTAATCTCACCAAGTAGCCATTTTGAAAATCTCATTTAATCACAGTTGGATGGAAAGAAAACATTTTCTATATCTATATCTGCATATGTGCATGTGGCTAAATGGAAGGAGATATGGTATGTGAGATTTACTGGGAACAGTTTTGGTTAAGGGTTATAAATTTTGTAGTTTTTTCTTCTAAGTACATTATATCTCCAATTAAAGAGGCCTGAAATTTTAATTCCTTTGAAGCTTTCTCCTTACATAAATACCTCAAATCTCAATACTGTTCATTACTTCTCTGGTATTTCTTGATACCAACAGTTAAGACTCTTAAATTATAGTCTACATACATATTCCCACAGACACCCTTAGATATTATGTCTCTTGGAGGGGGGTTCTATATATGAACCAAGGGCCAAGGCTTAGCAAAAAGATTAAGCTTTAGATAAAAATTGAAGGAAGCACTAGGTAAATAGTTTCAGACATTGAGATTTATTTTTGTACTTTTATTGGTGCATTATAGTCTCACTTCAAATGTAGTTTGCAGTGATTCTGACATACATGCACAGGGTACTTGATGAGATTTTCCCCGGCTCCCTCTCCACTTCCCTCTCACTACTTCATACAGGATATTGAGATTGTCATTGCTAATAGCCATTAGGATCTTGATGAAGGACTAGAAGTCTGTGGGGGACCAGCGGGAGTATAGGCTGACAGCCTGGACATGATCACCAATGGCTTGTGCAGCCACAGATGTGTACTCATCTGGCACAGCTGTGGATGAATGCATATCCCATGCAGCAATAGATGAGCATATATCCCACTCAGCCACAATTGTGTAAGGTATTACTAGGCATAACACAATGCAAGTATACACATCATGCTGACATGGAAATGCACCATATACACATGCACACATCCATGCTAAGGATGTGCCACACATGTGCACGCTTATGCTGAAGTGGACATATGCCATTTTACCTGGAACTATATTACCTATTTGCCCTTATACCCTATATATAAAGGATGGGCCTTAGAATAAAGTTACTGTTTTTTGTTTTGTTTTGTTTTGCTTGTTTGTTTTTCCCCTCTGGATAGCGGTTCCATGTACTTTCTTCATCTTGGGGAAATCTTACAGTCTGCAACCACATCTGGCCCTGACTGGGCCCCTGGTAATTGTTATAGTCGGCAGGATGTGGTGAGTGACGTCAGTGCCCCTCCAGAGCAGAAGCCCTCCTGGAAGAAAAAATGCAGGGTGGAGAAGATGTGGCTCCTGGCCTCCCTGAGGTTCCTGGTAGCAACATATCTGACAGCATGGATCCTGTCAGAGGATTGGGATAATGTATGTCCCCAGGCGGAAGATGTCTGGAGAGCTCTGGGGGCACTAGAGTTGAACATTCAGGTAATACCCTAAGAGGTAGGCAGACCTTGGGCCTGGATGTTCCTCCAAGTCCCTGTGAGGTAAGGACAACTCCTATACTCAATGAAAGCATGGTACACTGATGGCTCCTGTCATCAGCAGCCACCTCAAGGGCTGCTGCAGCTTTATTGCCTACCATAGACACATTTTGGTACCAGATAGGTGCCGAATGCTCCA
This sequence comes from Graphiurus murinus, assembly GCA_004027655.1. Taxonomy (NCBI): domain Eukaryota; kingdom Metazoa; phylum Chordata; class Mammalia; order Rodentia; family Gliridae; genus Graphiurus; species Graphiurus murinus. Next base: position 8,383 of record PVLC010036878.1, on the reverse strand, counting down.
GCCAATTGGCTGAGCTCCAGAGTGTCTGGTTAGTGCAATCTACTGTATCCTAATCTTCTGGCTGCCCCAATGGGTCACACAAGATTTGTTGATTGGGTACTGCCATTGTGGTGTAGAATATGTGGGAGTACTTGTGGAAATGGGGGCTTCAGGAAGGAGCATTATACATCATGTTCTGGGTCATGGACCTTTACAGACCCCTGATAATGATCCTGCCAAGGCTCTAGCACAAGTCTCATCCCAAGCAATTGGAAAGACAGGATACTTTCATGGACTCCTGAAGGAGTACCTGAAGGCCTTGTCCCCCCACTGGAGGAGGTGACGGGTACAAGTGTCTGTGGCAGTACAGCTTTTAAATGAGCAACCTTGCCGCACTGGGCAGACCCCTTTAGGGTAATAGCAAAAATGCCCCTTACATTGAAGGTGAAAGGGAGCTTGTGCAGACAACTGGACTACTTTATGAACTTGAAATAATAGCAGCCCAAAATGGGATGAAGGACGCCATGTAATAGAGAACTTGTGCTCTAATAATGCCCCCGCCCTTTGTTGGAATATGCTATGGAAAATGGATGGAACTAGTTAATAGGGAAACATATAGAATTTATAAGTATAACACATTTTTTGTATAGAACAGGTAAACTGGTCTATAACCAACTGAATTGTTGGATGGTTGCCCCTTGTTTATTCCAGGGGGTGGTACTATAGATGCAGAACTATGGTGGAAGCCTTAGCTCAACATGTTGCAGAAGCTTTAAATATGTCCTGATGGACTTTTTTTTTTAAGGTAGTCAGGATTGAGCTCAGGGGCACTTTATCTCCAAGCTACAACCCCAGCCCTATTTTTTATTCTTTATTTTGAAGCAGAGTCTCACTAAGTTGCAGAGAGCTTCACTAAGTAGCTGAGGCTAGCCGTGAACCCAGATCCTCCAGTCTCAGCCTCCCAAGTACTGGGATTACAAACGTGTGCCATGATGCCCAGCTAACTCTTTCCCTTTGAATGGATGAAATCACCTGGATGCAGAAGGTGGTTTTAGAGAATAGAATATGTTAGATATGGTTAGATATGTTCACTGCTGCCCAGGGTAGGACATGTGCTCTTCTCCATGTGAAATGCTGTGTGTGCATTCCACTAGGTCTGGAATCTACACACAGGTACAGCAAGCCTTAGAGGAAATGGATATTGAGGTCTTATAGGTAGATCCACTTACAACCTGGTGGTGCTCACTGGGCTCCTCCTGGAGATGGGTATTGCCTATCCTCACGTGTGTGACTAGATGAATAATAGTTACCTGTTGTGCCCTTTATTGCTGTTGTGGTCTTTTGTCTCAATGTAATGCTCTCTGGGTTAAGTTGTGCACTGCCACCTTGTAATGGATGGAGTGTAGGTCCCAGAGGGAGGGTAGGTCAACAGTGTGGACACAGTCTCACCCAGCCAGTGCAGCTGCAGATGTGTGCTCTTCCTGCACAGCTGCGGACGGGCATATATACCACACAGCAGCAATTGTGTAAGGCGTGACTAGACAAAGCACGATGCACATGTCATTCAGATGTGGACATGCACCATATACACATGCACAAGTTCACGCCAGGAGGTCTTACACATGCGCATGTCCACGCTGACATGGATGTGCACCCTTTTGTCCAGAACCCTATATAAGGGATGGCCCCAAAATTAAAGCTGCTATTTGCTCTCTTCCAGAAGGTGGCTCCATGTGCTTTCTTCATCCTGGAGACCTCACTGCCTACAATCATAGCCCCTGACCAGATCCCTGATAGAGCCAAATCACAGGTGGAGATGTTTACTCTTACTAGAATAATTTCCATCCTTCTTCATTAAAAAATGTCCTCCTATTCTTTCTGAAATCTCTATCCTTTTTACTTCTTGGAGAAGATGTTGGTTTCAACCACATCTTCTTCATGAACTGATATTCAGAAGCAAAATGAGAATAAAATTATATTGGCTGGATGAGGAGCAACTTTTCTGATTTTTATTTGTAGTACCTTAAATTGTTTTGATTTGGTTCTTCATCTGCTGTATAGAATTAATATTGGCTCCTTTTAGCTAGTCCTGATTCCTAAGTGAAGTGAGATCTTTCTGGGTGAATAAAAATATGTCTCAACGCATAGCTATATTATTATGAGTTCGTTAAAATATTACTACGGGTTGAGACAGGAGGATTGCAGGTTCGTGGCCAGCCTCAGCTACTTAGCGAGGCCCTCCATAACTTAGTGAGACCCTGTTTCCAAATAAAGAATAAAAAAATAGGGCTGGGGATGTAGCTCAGAGGTAGAATGCCTTTGGGTTCAATACCCAGTATCGAAAAAAAAATGTTACTACGGGTTGTGTATTGCTTTTTCAAAATGCTTGGGACCAGAAGTGTTTCATTGTTTTGGATTTTCTCAGATATAATAAATATCATGAAATATATTGGGGTGAGGTCCAACTTAAACATGAAATTTACTTATATTTTATATACACCTTAACTACATTACCTGAAGGTAATTTTATATAATAATTTTAATAATTTTGTACATGAAACCAAGATTCATGTGGTATTTTCCACTTGTGGCATCATGTCAGTGTTCATTACATTTTGGATCTTAGAGCATTTTGGATTTGGAGGTTAGAGATGTTCAACTTGTACTTAAACTTATTATTGATTCATTAAATATTTTATGTACCAAATATTTAGTGTGTTCCTGACGGCACTAATCTCAGTACACAGATGAAAATGGATAGTTATTATACAAGTAATCAAATAAATATAAAAATTAATGTCAGACTATGATAAGTATTAGAAGTAGTGACAGGTAACAAGAGTCAGAACTGGAGCAACTGTTTTAGAGAGTTTTAAGTGTCACACCTTTTTAAAGGGGTGGCACTAAACCCTAAAAGACTTAAATGCATTTCTCTGAACAGAGGGAATTGCACATGAAAGGAAACTGACACATGACTCTACTTGGGGGGTTTTAGGAAAAGCAGAAGGCAGCCTGCCACAGAGCAGTCAGCAGGTGAATAGGGGCTGGGAAATCATTTCAGACAGGGATTTAAACACCATGTGTGAAAAATGCTTCCCTACAGAATTAGCTTCCTTACTATAACTTTAGAATTATTTTTTATCTTAAATTGATTATAAAATAGAACTACCTATGAATATATCATAAGTCAATTAACTATTCTATAGTTAGCATATGGAAAGGTATTTTTCCCAATATAAATAATGTTTTCACATCTTTACACATAACACTTTGACCCAATTTCTAGTTACATCTATGACAAGACACTTTCACCAACTGCTGTGTGCATGTGTGTCCCTATCACTCTGAACTACATTATAGGGTGAAACTATAATGCACCAATATAATTAAAATAAAAATAATAAGAAATAAAATTGCCTTTTAATTACTAATACAATTAAAAACACATTTAGAAACCTTTATGTATAAGAAACCAATCCAGAAGAGTGTTCCTAAATACCCTACTCACTAGCTAGTTCCCTGAGTCTAATTTGCTTAATTGGTTCAAAATAACAGAATGGTAACAATTACAGGTTGTCTGGCTATCTTTGCTCACATCATGGCTGCTCAAATTCCTTATCTAAAATGGAATAGTACTTGCATATAACCTGCATACATCTTCCCATATACTTTAAGCCATCTATAGATTATTTATAATACTTAATAAATAAATGCAAGGTAAATTGTTATATTGTATTATTCAGGGAATAATGACAAGAGAAAAAATATCTATACATGCTCATTTTTTAAAAAAAAATTGACATACAGATTGTTTAATCTGCAAATGTGGAACACATGGATACAGAAGTCTGATTGTAAAAACAAAATATAACCTCCCTAGACTCTCCTAATTCTCTTTTCCTATGTTTCTATTGTTTTGCTTCTCACAGCAACACCCCATTAAACTAGCTGACTTTACTCACTGTCTATTTTTTTCTCATCCCATTATTAAAGCCTTCTTCATGATTTCTTCACCAAAATTACTTTTATCACAGTAGGTAATAACTTCTGCTTTGCCATGCTTAATATTCACTTTTAAACTTTCATTCTTGTCACAATTTATCCTCCTTTCTTCTTAAGTTTTTTTTTTTTTTTAACCAAACTCCTAAGAATCTTTAGGATACACATTTCCAGGCTTTCTTCCTACCTGGTGGAATACTCCTCTTTGGTATCCCTTTCTGGATTGTCTTCAGGCCTAAGAAATTGGAGAGCTTACAAGCACAGTCCTTATACTCTTTTTTTTTTTTTTACTTTTTTTTCTATATGCTTTCTCTAAGTAATTTCATCCTTTCATGGGCCTTTGTACTTCATTTATATACTAATGACTTTAACTTATTTAAAATCTCTTAAGTACACGACTGATAATACTGTCTGGTATATCTAATGGTAAACTCAGACATAATGTCAACAAGAGAGTAACTGACTCTACACACATTCTCCTATGTTTGCAAATTTGCTCCCTGTCTTTCCCATCTCAACAAAATTATAACAGCTCAGACCACGAGCCTCTAAGTCATACGTGCTCATTCTCTTCCTATACTTGCATCCAAAACATTAGCAAATTCTGCTTCATTACCCTCATGCAATATTGAGAGTACAACTAGATATAACCTTATATGACACTGACATATACACAAGCCAAAGGCATCTAATTTAGACAATCCCAAACTGATTTTTCTCTTGTGATTATTTCCCCCATCATAGATAATTTACATATCATTCATAATGATATTTTACAAACGAACTGGATCACATCATTTTTACCCTTTTGAGTGTTTTATTATACTTAGAATAATGTACAGAGCTCGATGTGTAGAGTGGTGGTAGAGTACTTACTTGGCATGTGTGAATCCTTATTTTCAATCCCCAGAATTACACACACACACACACACACACACACACACGAATAGTACTCCATACATTTTAACAAAGCTCAGAAAAATTCAGAGTTTTTTGTTTTTTGTTTTCTGTTTTTTTTTTTTAATATTGTTTAAACTCATTCAAATGTAGGGTCTGTAATGCTTAAATATTTTTATTAAAGATCTATTTCTCAGGTTTTAAACAAAGCATATTAATAATGTATAGTGATTAAAAGAACTGCATAAGAATTAGAATCATGATAAAGAGTATTTGCCAATGATTTAGACATATGCAACTTTCATACCTAAACTGAGGTTATCCTCTGAATACACAGGAAAATTGAATGTAAATTCATCATATGGTGAATTAATTATATTCAGGTTAGAATGTTTTCCCAGAATTTTAACAAATGTGTAAGTATATTTTCCTAAAGAGAACATCTCAGTAAGAAGTAAACTTGAGATTCCTCTCTTTTAAGGAAGTTTATCAATTAAGACAAACAACAACAGCAACAAAATCATTGAAAAATCCTGAAGACACCAATGCTAGTGAATTTCAAAGACTGGCTTTCCCCTCTCCTAGAAGGGCAACCTTTTCAAGTGAGTGGACAGCTTCAGGAAAAATAAATGCCGATCGAACAAACCCTGGAGATCTGAAGGGCTACAGATGTCACAGACAGAGCTTGCACAACCTGCTCAAAATGTCTCTTCGTGTTATTTTTCTGCTTTTAACATATCCTGAGAGAATGAAACTTAAAATTTGGCCAAAACTATGATCAAATAATGACTTAGTTTATAAAATCTCTCTAAGAATATGAAACTGTAGCCAAATTTTTTTCATCAATAATACTTTGTATAATTATTTACATTGTTTTGTCATGAATGCCGTTGAAGTACCAACACATTTATTATCAAAACTGTTCCATATTCTCCTTATTTCTGAATATATAATTATTTTATTCCTTTCTTTGTTCAATCTTCATGTATATTTAGATTTAGTGTTTAATAATTTTCAGAGGAAATACTAGGATTTGTTTCATTTCCATTTTAGCTTGACTCTGATGTTTTCCAAATGGGATCACGTCATTTGTGCCTCTGTAGAGAGATTTTGATATTATGCAATACTCAATAGCATTACTCAGAAAATAAAATGCTCACAACCAGGAAAATGATATAAATCTGAAAAATGTTGCAACCCTTAAAAATCACATTTATGACGTGTGTGTGTTTGTGTGTGTGTTTGTGTGTGTGTGTGTGTGTGTGTATGTGTGTGCTTTTTCACCTATCTTAAAGAAAACTGTAAAGCTGCTAGAACTTGTGATCTTAAAAAGTGGAATTGGTCACAGACTAAAAAAGCCTATCTTTCCAGAGTTAGAAGAATATAGTGCCATACTCTTTTCTCATTATTCCATAAGAAATAATACTTTATGTTGTCTTACACTGTACATTTTACATCCATTATTTCTAATAGTATCCAATTCACTATGTTTTCAAAATGATGCTTCTAGCTTTAAATATTTTGGAGGGATAACTTAAAGGGAAAAATTTCCAAAAGTATTAATTATTTGGCTATTTTGCAATATTAAACTCAGCCATGTTTTATTTTTATTTTTCAGAAGAAGGAAACAGGAAGCAAAATGACAAGAAGAATTGAACTCATTATTCAACGCACTATGATGCCGCAGTTAACAGACTATATAAATGCGTTACAAAGTAAGTAGTGGGGGGTTTGGGTGTAAAAAATGCTTAATGGATTAATTGTATCCATAAAATCAGAGTGCAGAAGCTTGAGTCCATCCATTCCACAGTCGCCTGATGAATCTCATGTACCAAGGGCTACCCCCAGGAGGGTCACAACCCTTCAGAGTGCCTATATAGCTGCAGATCTCTCCAGAAGCAATTGCAGAGTGTGCCAAATTGTGTGATATTGGTTCCCCTCTTGGGACTAATTGAGAGCACCAAACTCATTCTCACTTATGATTCAAATAAAAGATTTGAAGACCTGTCACTAGAGATTTTTTCATCAGAGTAGGAAGGGAACAGTGTGTCCCTATGGTATCAATGCAGCTACTTCACTACAAAATGCCTAGTTTTTCCACTATGAGAAAGATGACATTTCTTGAAATACCTCCTAATTACTTCAGTTTTATATAATACACCTATGAGTGTGAAAACCCTGGAGTCCTACAATTGCCATTGGACTCATTCCTCTGGCAGGTTACATGTGCTAATGAAAGAAAAAAGAAAAAACTAATTATATTCCATAAGTGGCTGTTTATTAGTGAGTCAGCCTCCTTTTTTTACCCTTCTATGCTGCTTTTCTGTTTGCAACAGGCTGTGCACACATTTTCCTTTATGAAAATTTTAAAATGTAATCTTTAAAGGGGAGGAGAGAAAGTAACACTTGAAGTGCTATGTTGAAACTTAAAATAATTTAAATATTTCTAAATTTCTTCATGCAGTTCTTAATCAGGAGAGTAAAATAGTCTCATTTTCTTTGCATTCTTTTGTATCTAATAACATAGTATTTACTGAACATTGCTCCCTGGTTACCTATATTGCTCTAAACTATTAATCCAAAGGTTCAACTATATTTTAAATGTAAATTTTAAGTACAGAGCAGAAAACAGTAGGTTTGTTACCATATGAAAAGCAAGGAAGACAATCCTCTTATTTCCTCTTTCCCAAACAACTCTGGATGTTAGAAGCAGGAAAAAATGATCTCTTTCACTATTTACTATCCCCTACATTGCACTTTTATATAATATCTACCAGTTCATCAAAGCATCAGCTGTCCCTGGGTGAATCTGCAAGCAAAGACATTGACATTCTGTGCGCTAAAACTAATTCGACCACTGCCAATCCCAATTAAATTTGCCCATGAGTTCCAGGGGTCATGTTTGGATGATGGTTTACAAGGAAGGGTGAGATGTTGATAAGGTCAGAGACAGAGACCTTGTCACAGACTGAGAGCAGACTAGGAACTGGTGTGGACCATGGTGAACCAAACATAATATTAAGGTAAATTCTGAAACTATTTCAGGATCTAAAGGCCCACTTACTAGGACATAAATCTAGTCTAGACTACCTATTCTCGGGTTTTCTAAAACTTGGTTTTCAACCTTTTGAAAAATTTGAATATTTCTAAATGTAAAGCCATGGAACTCTTAATGCAAATGTATTCTTATAATTTTAGATGGCTTTGCACATCATAAAGGTATAAATAACAGTATTTAGAATTGAGCATAGAATAAAAATTACTATTCTGGAATAATCTTCACTTATGAAAATTATTTATGCTTCTGGGTTTTTTTTTTATTTCCAGCAGGGAATATAGTGAAATATTAATTTCTGTACTTTCATTTTTTAATACTTACCTTCTGTAAACTTTTCTTTGTGAGCTAGTGACATCCTCATTGCTTCAAAGAGAATTAGTCTTGTTTTAGTAGTAACATAAAAATAAATACTTAGTGCTTGATTTTATTTTATTTATTTATTTTTATTTC
>PVLC010036877.1:0-15593 GCA_004027655.1 Graphiurus murinus | reverse complement strand
GCAGCTGTCAAGTTACTTGCCCATGTAAATAGTAATTGGTGAAGCCTAGACTTAATCCTAAACAATGACCAGGGTGCTCACATTTAACCAGTCTATATATTATCTGACCTTAGATATTTTGTGCCCCATTACACAATGGACATTACCTTTCTAGGAGATGGATTTATTCCTCCAATACCCCTCTGCTTGAACTAGGGGAACCCAGTTCAAGTCTCAGCTTTTCTCTGAGAGAGACTCTGCCCACCCTCTCCAGCTGTGAATTCCACAACACTTATAAAGCGTGCTGCTGACTTGGCACATCATTGTCCCAGGACCCAAGTCATTATCTTGCTCAGAGGGAAACATTCTGTCTCTCCAGCCAGTCTGCAGTAAGCCTGGGTAAGGACACTCCTTACTTCTCGAGGGAGACAAGAGGAAGCCTTGGTGCGTGGGGTGGAATGACTTCCTCCAAGCCCTTCCTGTTGGCACACAGGAGGCCTGCGGCGTGTCCTCTGGAAGGCCCTGCTCCAGACTTCCGGGCCAGCAGGCTGGCTGCTCAATTATCTTGGCTGCCTGCCCTCCTTCCTCACCCTTTTCATTCTCTTTGCCTTTTCTTAACCTGGCAAAGAGGAATCTGGCAGCTTCCCACAGCTTTCCGGATGGGGTGGTCTGACTCTCTTGCTGTCCAGAGAGGTCACTGCAGCCTGTTCCCAGAGAATTCCTGGCCATTTCCCAGATTCCCTCACCTGGGCAGGAAAGTGACCTCCCTGGTGTGCTGCCCTTGAATGTCATTGTGCAATGCCAAGGGACAGCTGAGCTCCAGCATGGGCAGCATCTACTGTCCCTACCCCACAATGCTTTACCCATAAACTGTCCTCTCTGAGGAGGAATCAATCCACTCAGTAATCATTCTCTTGGGGGGCCTGAGGCCTGATTGATGGGTCTAGTTGTTTTATTATTAGTCAGTGCAAGTTAAGTAGGTTAAATCAATAAACTTTATAGGCCTCCCCAGATTGCTCCAGAGGCAAGACCCAGTAACTTTCACCTCGATAGATTTAAACCCCTGCCTATATAAAAAGCAATCGTCACCTGGAGAAACAGTTTGATTTCTTTTTGAGAGACTCTCTTGGTGCCCTTGAGCCTGATTTAAATTAATAACCTTAACAGCTTCCGAGAAACAAGCCAGTTGCCTTTGGACTGTCTCCACACCACCGCCTGGTCTCCCAGGCACATGACAATCTTAGATGCCAAGACTGAACCAGGGAAAGTGGTGAGGACCACCTCCCCCCTCCCCCGGTCACCCATTTGGGAAGGTGACCAGAAAGGACCTCACAAGGCTTTCATTATCAAGTGAGAACAAGAACTCACCACTGCTCAGCCCCAGAATCAAACTTGTCCATACCGGAGTTTCTGGAGCTGCTACAAAGCTCATGCTGTGCTGCCAAGATGGACCCTCAAATCTGGGCCATCAGGTAGTCATGAGGAAGGATAGGAGAAATAAAAGAAATAAGTAGAAAGGAGACAAATAGGGAAGAAAAAAAGGACTGTAACTTTACATCTAAAAACTCCATGATCACCCTCACCTTCACTCTGAAAGCCTGTTTTGTCCCAGGCCTGAATTCTTAAAAGGTCCATTAAATCTTAGCATACTATAAGTTAATTAGTTCATATATACTTTGTTAGCTTACAAAATATATTTTTAGACTAATCAAAAGAAATCTAGAGAAAGATATTATTCCAAGCCAAATGATATGAGTATGTTAAGAACAAGACTCAAAATTTGTAAGTAATGGGTTAAAAAGTTACTATAAGTTAGATACTTAAAAAAAAATGAGTTGCTTAGTTGGTTCCTAAAGGTTTACATAACTGCAATATTTAAAAATGATATATGTATAATATCTGTACATGTCAGTTAACCGCAAAATTCCGCTTCTATAACTCATGCTTGCTTGCAAAATTACTTTCCCAAACTACCTACGAGTGGTGTTAACCTATAAAATGCACAATTTCCAAAATAAGGCACTGCTCTCTACTCTGTGTGCGGAGTGGAGTTGCAGTTGCTGAGGCTAAGAAATCCTTTACCTCTTAACCGGTGATTTTGAGTCCCTGTCTCGCGGTGGGATATAACGGGTATAGTCCAAGTGTTATCCATCAACTGGATAATATCAACCTGAAGATTCTGAGAGGAACCAGACCTTTGTCACCTGCTCTGTGCTCCATGATCAAAGGAATCAATCTCAGGTTGACACCACCCTATCTACCTCTCACACTATTTATAAAGCTTCCTTTAAAAGAAGGGCCATAAAACCCTAGATGTGTCTTTCACTCTCTAGATGGCTGGACCATATCCTCCCTGGAATGAGTATTTCTTGCTTTCCTAAATAAGTCTCTGTCTCTGGCTCCTGATGAAATTCTTTTCTGACATGTAAGCCATCCTGAATTCCCTTTTCCTTTTCTCCCCCACTAGGAACTGCTCCAGATCCTTTACAGAATCAACCCTTCTGTGACAGAGTCAGGTCATCTCTAAACCCTTCTGATGTCAAATAAAGTTTTACATAAGATGTCACATGAAAATGGGCATGGTGGTGCATGCTTATAATCCCAGCATTTGGGAGGCTGAGACCGGAGGATCTGGGTTCGAGACCAGCCTCAGCTACATAGTAAGGTACTCCACAACTTAGTGAGACCCTGTTTCAAAATAAAGAATAAAAAATAGGGCTGGGGGTATAGCTTGGTCGGAGGTAGAATGCCCCCAAGTTTAATCCCCAGTACTGCAAAAAAAAAAAAGAGATGTCACATGAAACCCCTTTGCACAGGTGGTGTCTGCCCTGGAGAGAATCAGGAGTGCCTGCCACTCAGCTCTCCAGCTCAGAGGCGGTCTCACGTGAGAGGCCAAGGCAGGCCCCAGAGCAGAGTCACACCAGAGACCTGGAGCAAAGGTTGTTCTTAACAATCCTCCCCTCCCCCTGCATGACAACTTTTAGCAATCATCACACAATGAAACAAATAATAATAATGGCCAGCAAAGGAACACAGACAAAAAATGAATTCTTTCATCCATCTTCACACACATAACTATGTCCATAAAAATAAACATTGAAATATAAAAGAAGAAAAGGTAATGGACTGATATGTTTTAATTACATTAATGCTTTAAAAAACTGGAACAAATATAACTACATATTGATCCATCACAGCAATGAATATTATATTTTCCATTTTTGAAGCTTAACCATTATAAAAGTGTCAATGATTTTGTCAAAATTGATCTTTGCTTATTTGTATTCCAATACAGTTTGTGGATCTTTCTTTAAGAACTCATAGTTAATTGTTAATTATTTATTTACTTTAGTACTTGAGATTGAACCCAGGGGTGTTTTACCTCTGAGCTAGACCCTCAGCCCAATTTTATCTTTTGTTTCAAAACAGAGTCTCACTAAATCACTGAGGATCTCACTACATTTCTGAGACTGGCCTCGAACCTGCAATCCTTCTGGTTCAGCCTCCTAAGAACTGGTATTACTGGCATGTGAGCCACTGCCTCCAACCTAATTATTAATTTTAACTCAGAAAATTTTCTTTCATGTGAATCAACAGATGGACAAATAGATCGAAAGTCTTAAACATAAGGCAAGGATAAGTTTGTTGGAGCTTCATTAAAATCCCATCTTCCAATTCATTTCCAAAGTTGCAGGACTGTTTGTGTTTCTTTGGGATGGATTATAACTGCTTTTGAGTATCTCCACGGTCAAAAAAATTTCCACTAAAATACCTTTACCAGAAAATTCACCATACATTTTTGTAGTACTTGATACACTTCTGAAGTTTTGCTTCTGTGAAAATCAGAGAAAATGGCTGAGTGGCAGTAGATATCACTGACTGTTTAGAACAAGCATTTGGGTGTTGGTGAAAACAATCAAGGCATTTAAACGCTGCCCTTCGCAGTTCTAGCAGTGGTCACAGGGAACAGCAGAACTCAAAGGAACTCAGATTCTGTTTCTTCGGCTATAATCATGTACTCGCATTGTTTATTTTGAATCTGTTGATTAAACCTGGGGATATGTGACTCCCCAAGGTTTAGAACCAAGGGATTCCAAATCATTAGACACTAACTCTGAAAACAGATGCTTGTGGGTGAAACCACTCCAAATTAACCTCCACGTAGAAAACAAGGTTCATTAACAGATAAGTTATTTAAACGTGCTCATTTGAAGCTCACATATATGCATATTATTAAACTTGACAATAGTTATAACAATTATTTAGAACTTGGACCAACAAAAGATTTTCCTCAAGGAGGAATATTTTGATCAGAATTGAAAGCACATGGTGATAATAAAAAACAGACTGAATTTTAGTTTATTACTGTTTGAGAATTTGCTACAGACAATGCACTCCTTTTTGCCTGCACCTGGAATGGACGGATGGCTCCCCCCTCCTGGAGCCCCAGGGCCTCAGGTGAGGAGCGGGGGCAGCTGCTGTCTGTGGCCCCTGGTCGCTAACCTGGGAGCCTGGCCTTCAAGACCCTTCAAGGAGAGGCTTCATGACAATCACAAAGTAAAGGCCTGAACCCAGGTTGCAGGCCTATTTTGTTTAGCCTATCATATTGAAAAACAAAACAAAAATTTAAAGAAATACCTTCAGTGTCTTCGGGCGGGGCGAGTGCTTACAGTTCCCCACAGTCTCCACCGCTCCCTATGCTACCACCCCTCACCTAACGTGCCCGCTTAAGTGATGTGTCTGGTCCTCACAGGTGTCTGAGTTTGCTGCTCCTGCTTCACAGCTTTATTTCCAGAGCTGTCCTGACGGCAACCTCAATGTTTTCCAGTCACTTTCCTCATATCTCAGTATTTCATCACTGCTGCTAAGTACCCCTTCCTGAGCATGAGTCAGGTAATTGCATCACTTTGAGTGGGCACTTTGGTCTTCAGCCTCCTCTGTGGCACACAGGGAGGTCACTGAGGGCTGGAGAGAGTCCATCAAGGGACTCGCTCCCCTGTGGTAGGTGGGAAGCAGAGGGGGAGAATCCATTCCCACGCTCTGCATGCACATGCGGAGCCGTGTACACTGTGGGCTTCATTTAACACCATGGATGCCCCCGTCATCTGGGACGATTACTTTCAACCAGTGGTGTGTGCTGGGGCCTAGCTCCTACCAGCTTCAGAGAGGAAACTCTTAAACACTCGGGAATTTTACCAGCACGTTAGTATCTTGAAATCAGCCAAGGTAGAAAGAAACATTTATGCCCAGGAAATTGGCAAATGTCATAAACCAGGACTTTGGGGGGACAGCGGGAAGAAGAGCCAGTTTACCAGCATATCACCGCCTTGGCCCAACCCAAGCTTTCCTTGTGTCCTGTCAGTGACTAGGAACTCTCAGCTTTCATCTATTTCCTTCTCATACACTTCAAGAGAGGCTTATAGCACAGCTAAGAGGGGGGCTCTAAACCTGGGTTTAAGTCTACATCCTGCCCGCAACATCTTGTTCATATTGCTTAATCTCCTGTGCCTCATTGCTCCCTTCTCTCAGGTAGAGATAGCCATGGGCCTCTCATAGGATTGTCATGGGGTTAGATGAGTTAATACATGTAGGCTACCTCGAGCCCCCTTTGTACATAAGGCATGCTTCGCAAAAAGCCAGGGGTATAGTTCAGCGACAGAACACTCGCCTGGCATGTACAAGGCCCTGGGTTTCATCCCCAGCATTGAAAGAAAAAAAAAACTTTTTAAAATCCTCCACAAATATTAGTTATGGCTATCTGAAAATTGAAGTATCATTTAGTTCTTTGATTATCAGTTGTATGTTTAGAAGATGCAATATCAGCAGAACAAGGTGGCACATGCTTATAATCCCAGCAACTCTGGAGGCAGAGGTAGAGAATCACAAATTCAAGTCTGGCCTGGGCAACTAAGTGAGATCTCGTCTCAAAATAAAATTAAAAGGGATGAGTATGTAGCTCAATAGTAGAGCACTTGCCTACCATGCATGAGGCCCTGGGTTCAATCTCCATTATCTCCCCACAAAAACACACAAATGTAAATATCTACTAACTGACCAATTTCAACCCTGCACTGCTTACTGATTATAAGTATCAGTAATGTCACCCTTTTGAGTGAGTATATAACAGATTAACTCTTAATCTCTCCCTCTCAAAAAGAAAAAAAAAAAAAAATAGCAACAACTCATGGTAAAAGGCCCATTAATACCATTGTTTCAAAATGCAGGTATTCATTTTGCCTCTCATTCCCTGAATTAGAGAAAGTTTCTCTGCATTTAGTTTTTATTAATTCTGTGTGTGTGTGTGTGTGTGTGTGTGTGTGTGTGTGTGTGTGTGTGTGTTACTGAGATTAAACCCAGAGGCATTCTACCTCTGAGCTACACCCCTAGTTGTGTGTGTGTGTGTGTAAATTTTTTTTGGGGGGGGGTGCTGGGTGTTGAACACAGGGGCATTCTACCTCTGAGCTACACTCCCACCCCTATTTTACTCCTTATTTTGAAACAGGGTCTCACTAAATTGTGGAGGGCCTCACTAAGTTGATGAGGCTGGCCACGAACCTGCGATCCTCCTGTCTCAGCCTCTCAAGCACTGGGATTACAAGCATGTGCAACCATGCCCAGCTTTGAATTCTGCTCCTTTTTAAAAATAGTTTTCAGGTCTTAAGGTCACTTTATGTTTCACTTTATAATGGTGCAGGATGGGTGTTTCAGTTGACATGTGTTTAATTTGGCCATGTTTCTTTTTCACCCCCCTAAGCAGTTATTAAATTGATGGTGCACCTTACAATCAATGGTGTCTTAAAATCCAGAAACACAGTAATACTAGTCAATGGCAAAGTCAGTTAGAGGACCCAGGGTGCAGCCTCCATGCCCCGTGTCGTGTTCTCACCCTTCTTCCTTTAGACTCAGCGCTGGTGGGGGCTTGGCTCAGCCTAGACTTTGTTTGTTTGTTTGTTTCAGCAGTGTTGGGAGGAGGGGGGACTGTAGGACCTTGCTCATGCTAGGCAGTCACTATACCACTGAGTTAATGAGCTATAGCCCCAAACCCTCCCTGCTTTTCTCAAAACTTTGAGACAGGATCTAGCTAAGTTGCCCAGGCTGGCCTAGCTTGTGATCCTCCTGCCTCAGCCTCCCAAGTAGCCAGCATTACAGGGGTGTGCTCCTGAATGTTTTTTTGTTTTTGTTTTTGTGGTATTGGGGATTGAACTCAGGGGCATTCTACCTCTGAGCTATACCCCCAGCCCTGTTTTTTATTCTTTATTTTGAAACAGGGTCTCACTAAGTTGTGGAGGGCCTCACTAAGCAGCTGAGGCTGGCCTCGAACCCGGATCCTCCAGTCTTAGCCTCCCAAATGCTGGGATTACAAGTGTGTGCCACCATGCCTGGCTCTCCTGAATGTTTTTTAAGTATGCAGAGATTCATCATCATTTTTCAGTTGAAAGCATAGCAAATGATCCTCTGGGCCAGGACTTATAAGAGAGGAAGACATTAAAGACAAAGTGAAAGCAAAGATGAAAATAGGAACCAGTCTCCAATATGAGGGGCAGGCCCAGCCTTGCGGTTCAGAAAACACACACACGCATGCACAGACACGCACTCATACACACAAGCCACTCTGGCATTCTGTTCTGAGTCATCTCCTTCCTGCTTCCATCTGATTTGTCTATACTTCACACTTTCTCTACAGTCTCAGTTTCTCCCACCTAGTTTCTTTCTTTCTGCTTTTTTTTTTTTTTTTTTTTTTCCAGTATTGGGGATTGAACCCAAGGGCATTCCACCCCTGAGCTATACCCCATCCCTTTTGATGTATTTATTTTTATTTTGAAACAGGGTCTTGTTAAGTTGCTAAGGGCCTTGCTAAGTTGCTGAGGCTGGCTCGAACCTGCAATCCTCCTTTCTCAGCCTCACAAGTATTGGGTTTACAGTTGTGTTCCACCACACCCTGCTTCTCCTACCTAAGTTTCTTGCCCAAACAGCTTGTGAAGGTGGAAAAGGAGAATGCTAAAGGCCTTAACATATCTACACGAAAGGGCCCAGGAGAGCAGTTATGACTGTGGCCACCCCCGAGTGTCTCCTCCCCAGCTACCTTCCAAGAACAAAGGAGAGGAGCCTTCTGCTGTCACGTCCTTCAGCTGTCGCTCTGCATGAGTGGAACATTACTCCTTGGGCTACCCTGAGCCGTTGCCCCTCCTGCAGCCACACATGTGAGAACCATCCCGAGGGAGCCTGAGGCAAAGCTGCGTGGGGTCCCGAGAGAGCAGTGGCAGGAGCAGAGACCCCATCTGTCACCCACACGCAGGCTTTGTTCTTGCCAACAACACAAGAGCCCAGGCGAACACAGGCTCCAGGGCCCTGTGTGGCCGCCATGGGGCAGAGGAGGAGGTCACCCAGGCAAAGGAGACAGGCGGTTCACTGTGGCAGGAAGGCTAAAAGGTCAGCCTGGCCCCTCCCCAGTCACACTGCCCTCCCCAGCTCCAGGGACATGAAGTTGTGAAGAGATGCCGTCAGCTTCCTACTCCAGAGTAGAGTGGCTGGAGGTCCCAGCTGTGGCTGCAACTCTGGGTCCACCCTCCCATTCACACTAAAGCCACTCCCCAGGCTGACGCTTGGCCCGTGCTAAGCGTGGGGGCGCTATGGCCTAGATATGGAGTGTCCCCCAGGAAAGCTCATGTGTTGGCAATGAAGCAAACTTCAGAAGTGGAATAATTATAATTGAATGAGGGCTGTAACCTTGTCAGTGGTCAAATCCATTGATGGATTACTATTTTGAATGGACTTACTAGGTAGAGACTGGGCAGGTAGGATGTGGCTTGGAGGAGGTAAGTCACTGGAGGTGTGGGCTTCGGACTATATCACCCCCTCTGCCACGCCCTGCTGTACCATGTTCCCATGGACTGAACCTCTGCAACTGCGAGCCAAATAAACATTTCCTCCCCTAGGTTGTTTTTGTTAGATATTTTGGTCACAGAGACACAAAAGCTGACTAAAATAAACCCCCGTGCTGAATTTAATCTCCATTGTGAGGTATTAGGGCAAAAGTCTAGTCCTTGTATGGTGCTTAGAAATGAGGCAATGGGAGCTAATTAGGATTAAAGCCATTATAGCGGGGGCCCCCACGATTGAATCCTGGTGGCTTTGCAAGAGGGAGAGACCACAAGACACACACACAGGTGCTCCCTGTTCTTTGTCATGTGATACCCTGTGCTGCTGCCTCAGGATGCTGCCAGCAGGAAGGCTGTCACCAAATGCAGCCCCTTGAACTTGCACCTGCAGAACCATGGGCTAAATAACCTTCTTTTCTTTATAAAGTAGCCTGTCTTGGATATTTCATTACAATAATGAAAATGGACTAATTCAAGGGGTGAGCGTTAATGCAAACCATTCCTGCAAGACCCAGGACTCTTCCACAGAGTAATTTGGGTTCAAAGACTCTACACCCACCTGGCTGAACCTTTTTCAGAGCTATTCTATAGTCTGTGACTCTCCCTACCTATGCATCAAAGAATTTAACTTTGCCCCAGAAGAGGTCTAACCTTTACCCTTGCCTCCAGGGAGGTGGTCTTTGTTCCCCTGGGGGCCTTGGGCTACCAAAGAGTAACAAGGTGACTTTAGGTGGGGGCCAGCCACACCAGAAAAAAAAAAACCAAAACAGTATCATGATTTAATGTAAGGGTTCAGGTCACAAGGTACCAACAGGGTAAGCTTCTGTTTAGCAGGATTCTTGAATATTGTCGTCCATCAACGTCAGGAAAGCAGTACATCCTGACTCCACTGGGAAAGGACAATAGAAGCTCCAGTTGGGCGCCTCCCTGGGCTCCACCCCATGGCTCTTTCTTTGTTGCTGATGTCACCCCACCACTTAATCCAAATGGACAAAAAATAGTTAACATTTATAGCATCTTAGGATAAATGCCTTTGAACAGGGGCTTCCTGTCTAGGTCTTTAAGGACTACATGCTGTATCCAGACAGTTCACTACTGTAGAAAATGAAGACTGAAGTTGAATGGGAGGAGGGGAAGAGCCTGTGGTTTTGCTTTTTGATTAATTGCCTTCACACTGCCCTTCAGGCGGCAGAGGGAGTTTCATATCATCTTTAGACCTCACTGAGCACTGAAGAGCTCTTGCAGAGCTACCTCAATGCTACAGAATTCTGTCATGATATGGCTCATGGATCCACCGCTTCAATAAATTGTTAACTCCATTCATATGAATTTTTGTTGCAAAAATTACAAAGGAGAGCATGCTTCTGAGTATTTAGACATGTGTTCTTTTTTAAGGCTGTATGTTCAGTTCTCATAATTTGTTCTTGGAAGCCCAGTAGTCAACCCTGTCAGTGGTTCATCATCCTCCAAATCACATCTCACTGCCATCCCCTGTTCCTTGCTGGCCTTCTCAGAGTTCTTTGAACGGTCAGAAACTGCAAAGGACTTTTACTCTAGAGTGCATGGTGGCTGCCATCTTCTCCTTGGCTGGTTTTAATCTGTATCCTCTCCCTGCAATAAACTGTAACCATGAGTAGAAAGGCTCCCAATGAATTCAGTGCAATAATTTTGCAAATTATTGAACCTTGTGGGTAGTCTTGGAAAATTCCAAACATGCAAGGGCCAGGCATGGTGGAGCATGCCTATATACCCAATATATGGGAGGCTGAGACAGGAGGATTATAGGTTCAAAGATAGCCTCAGCAAGTAGTAAGACTCTCATCAACCTAGCAAGACCTTGTTTCCAATTAAGAAATAAAATCGGGCTGGGGGTGTAGCTCAAAGGTAGAATGCCTCTGGGTTCAATCCCCAGTGCCACAAAAAATAAATAAATTAAAATTAAAATTAAAAAAATACACAAAGGTGTCAGAAGTGAGGGCAATCTTGTGGAAACTGTTCCCTCTAAACTTGGCAAGTGCTCAGACTTGTGCACTGCCCATTCCTCTCCTTGCAGGGGTCCAACCTGCATGGTGCCCACCCCTCCTTCCTGGGCTTTACCCTTTTATATTCACAGGCATTTCTGCAATAATTCACTTTTCTATTCAATCCCAACTTGACACCTGCTTCTGAATGAACATGGGTTGTCTGTGAATGTCCAGCCCTGGGAAGGCAGAGCTCTGGCCCCACCTCAGACGCACTAACTGAAACTCTGAGGCACAGAGCCTGCAGGTTTTATCTTCAGTTTTCAAGAAGGAAAAACGGAAGGCAAGAGCATCCATTTGCACCTGCTGGGTTTTTGTGTGTGTTTGCTTTTGGTACTGGGAATTGAACCCAGGGGCATTCTACCTCTGAGCTGCATCCCAGTCCTTTGTTTTTTAGGTCTCACTAAGTTGCTGAAGATCTTCCTAAGTTGCTGAGGCTGACCTCGAACCTGCCATGCACCTGCTGTTTTTTAAATGCTCAAAGTGGCATATCTGGGAGAGGCATACTCAGCCTGAAGATAACATCCTCCTCATAGATGGTTTATTTATTAACCTTCACTACCAGAGTCTTGGAATCAAATGGCAATAACAGTTCATTGGCTCCATGTAAATGAATTGAAATGGACAGATCACAATGGAGAAACGACATCCCTGGCAACTTCTAATAACATGGGTATCACCTGCCTGAAAATTAGAGCGAATGCAATATGGCTGGGTCACACAAGAGACAGCGGGAGTCAGAAAGAGACTTTCAGTCTCTTCCAGTCCCTGCCAAGTTGGCAGTCCACAAGGGTAGCTGGCTCCCTTTCCCAAATCCACACTGGAGAAACTATAGAGGAAACAGGGATTCCAGGAACCAACAATGGCAAGAAGGCTGTAAAGCTCCTGGAGAGTTGGTGCACACCAGGATCTGGCCTTGGGCACTTTCATGTAGCAATGCTAGAAGAACAGCCAGAGCCCCAGGGGACGTGGGTTCCTGACTGGGGCACTGTCACTCCCCGGTAAGAAAAACAGCCAACCACACAAGCCACACCTGTTACTTGAGGCAGAAGGATTGAACAGATCAAGAATGGAAAACAAGCCTCCCAAGTATAATTAAGGAGCTAAAGTAGAATCAACAAGAAACAAGAAATTAAGTAGAATGGAAATACTGGGCATGATCTGAAAGAAAAACAGAAACAAAAGGGCCAGGAGGAAGCTTTTGAAGGTGATAGACAAGTTTATGACAGGTACGTGGTATTCTCCTAACACATCAAGTTGTATACATTAAAAACAGCTTGTTGTATGTCAATCATACCTCACTAAAGTGGCTTTTACAAAGAGAGGAGGAGAGGAAGCTGGTGCAGTGGCAGCACCTGTACTCTGACCTGCTTGGGAGGCTGAGGCAGGAGGATCATTGGCACCCAGGAGTTCAAGGCTATACTGGGCAACATAGTAAGACTGACACACAGACACACACACACACACACACACACACACACACACACACAAAGATTAAGTTGCTCTTATTTGTCTTTGAGTTCTTGGCTAGAAGCAAAGATCTCTGATTAAGTGGGTATGATATTGCATTTGAAATAAGTGATGTCAAAAAACAAAATTACAACAAATTTAGCTTAAAGATGTTTTGTTTTTGTGATGCTTGAGGATGGAACCCAGGGCCTTGTGGATGCCAGGCAAGAGCTGTACCACCGAGCCATATCTCCCCCCACCCCACCCCACCCCACCCAGTTCAAAGATCTCAATTGGCTGTGTGTGTGTGTGTGTGTGTGTGTGTGTGTGTGTGTGTGTTGGGATTTTAGCCCAGAGGCATTCTTCCTCTGAGCTACACCCAGCCCTATTTTTTTATTTTATTTTATTTTATTTTATTTATTTATTTATTTATTTATTTATTTATTTATTTATTTATTTATTGCAGTGCCGGGGATGGAATCCAAGGGCATTCTACCTCCAAGCTACACCCCCAGCCCTACTTTTAATTCTTTATTTTGAAACAGGGTCTCACTAAGTTGCGAAGGGCCTCACTAAGTAGCTAAAGCTGGCTGGGAGCCTGCAATCCTCCCATCTCAGCCTCCCAAGTACTGGGATTACAAGCATGCATTTATTTTTTATTTTAAAACAGGGTGTTGCTAAATTGTTGAGGCTGGACTTGAACCCACAACCCTCCTGTCTCAGCCTCTCAAGTACTGAGATTATAGGCATGTGGTCACCACATCCAGTTTCAATTGGTTTTTATTTATAATTCTAAAATCAGGAATTACCTCATTATTTAAAATAAGTATTCCAGAAGAGTGGAGCAAAGGATCCTAGTTTTATAGGCAGGAAGAGACTGAGGAAAGCAAAAACAGAACAAATAGCAGATTGGGCTTGAGCAGCTCAAAATTACTTTCCTTACAGGGTTAAAATGGAGCAGACCTTCTTATCATGCTGGCTCAGCTAAACTGGGCCTCTTTAGCTGGTTGCTGTGAATCTCTTGTTTTTCAAACTGGCTCCTTTCAGATTCCTTTTTGGTTTAGTCTCATCTGCAGGGGACCTAGTGCAGGAGGCTATTCTAGAACAATGGCCTTCTATACATTTTACTTGACAGTGGAACAAATTCTCTCTAACTTTCCTTCACCGTGGAAGGCATCTTCAAGCATCAAGAAAGTGAGTTCATTCCCGCTCATTTCTATACTGGCCTTTGATTACACAAAGATACCTAGCAGCCTGCTGCACCTACAGCACTACCTGCATTTGCTGTCACAAGAAAGCACATTTTGTCTCACCAAAACCAAAACTCCAAGTATGAATAAAGGGCATAGGTCCAGGTCAGTACTGAAAGGAGACCCAAAGACAAAACAACCAGAGAAAAAGTCGAACTGGACAGGCAGGTACTGAGGCCATACTTGCCACCCCGTTTCCCCACCAAGTTTGGGGTTTTGCCTTAAGAGTTGTTAGTGGAGAGGCTGGGATCCCCTATCTCTGGTGCCCTTGCTCTCTGGGTACACTCACTGGGCCTGCAATTTGGAAGACCCTCCTCTCTCCCTGCTGTTGGGGCTCAGAAAACGATACCCCAAAAGTATGGCACTTTGATACACTGAGCTGGAGAAACAGTCTCAGAATCAAGACCTCTGTGACCTTCCTTTGTCCCCTGAGCACAAGAGGGACTCTCTCTGAAGTTCCCTTACCTGATAGAGGAAACAGGGTCTTGCTAAGCTGCTGAGGCTGGCCACAAACCTGCAATCCTCCTGTTTCAGCCTCCCAAGAACTGGCTTTGTGCGTTTTATGATTGTCTTTAACCCTACCCCACCCTAAGAATCTCATCAAATAATGAGGAAAGCCTGGGCATGGTGGTGCAGGCCTATATTCCCGAGACTTGGGAGGCTGAGATAGTAGGATCCCAAGTTCAAGGCCATCCTGGGTAATTTAGCCAGCCCCTTTCTCAAAATTAAAAAGTTAAAAGGGCTGGGGATTATAGCTCAGTAGTAGAATACCCTGGGTTCAATCCCTAGCACTCCCCCACCCCCACACACAGAGAGAACCAACCAGGAAGGATTAACCACTGGAGAAGAGAGGAATCTAAAATGATCATCACACCCAGAGAGGCTTTTCATCTGTTCTGAGGGAGGCCACCTGGAGATTCACTGCATAGTAATCGTTTTGTGGCAGTGAGATCCCATCCCTTCCTCCTCTTTCCAGGGTCTCCTATGAACAAGGGTGCATAAGTGTCTCAACCTCACTGGGTTATCAGGTAATCACTCTCCTGTGACTCCCCACCCCCATGCCCATTAATAAATTTGTATGCTTTTTTCTCCTGCTAACCTATCTATTGTTGGCTCATGTCAGCAAAACTTTGGAAGGGGCAGAGGAAACTTTCCCTGCACCCCAACTCCTCTTAGCCCTTTAACCCAAAGACTTCAGGGGGAATTTCTCCTTTCTGAGACACTATAAGTGGGACAAGCTACACAATTTGCATGTGCCAGTGAAAAATGAAAATGTGAAGCATCTTGTTCAAAAATGATTAAATTTTTCAAGATGGCAGCAGCAGAGCAGGAAGCCAAGCCCCGGGCTCTGGTGACTGCACAGGTAAAAAAAAAAAAGCCCCAGCAGCCTCCTCAGTCCCCAGGACCTGAGGGCTTTCAGATAAGCACAGTCCCAGGTAAGGAAGCTGCGTGCTATAACAAAATGCCATAGGTTGGGAGACTTATAAACAAAAGATTTTTTTTTTTTTTTCAGTTCCATGGGCTAGGAAATCAAAGAGCAAGGCACCACCAGCAGATACTGTACCTGGTGATGGCCTGCTCTCTGGTTCATGGGTGGCACCTTCTCACTGTGTCCTCACACTGTAGAAAGGACGAGGTGATTCTCTCACCTAATCACCCCAGACCTAATCACCTCCCAACAGCCCTACCTCCTAACTCATCACATTGATTAGGTTTCAACTTAGGAGCTTCAGAGGGACACAAACATTCAGACCATCACACTCAATTCCATTAAAATTTATAGCTCTGTAGAGTGGGAGGCTGAGAAAGATGCTCAGGGCACTTGGCTAAGAATTTTCCCAGGGGCTGGCCTTTTACAGCTCCTGAAATCTTTCCAGATAGGCATCAGAGTGCTGGAATGTAGCACAGGATCGTCCCATGGCTAAGTATATGATTTCTGGAGTCAACTCAGCTTCGGTTTACTACCAGAACACGCACTCACTAGCTGTGTGACCTAGGCAAAGAATTAAACCTCT
>PVLC010036876.1:0-15579 GCA_004027655.1 Graphiurus murinus | reverse complement strand
TACTTCTTTGAAAAGGTTGTTTATTCCATTAGTTTCAACTTCTAATCCCTCTTCTATGCCTATTATTCTTAGGTTAGCTCTTTTAAAATTGGCCCAAATCTCATCGATGTCCAATTCGTATTGTTAAATTTTTTTCTAAATTATGTACTATGCATTCATTTTTTGAATGGTCATCTTCTGAGAGTGATATTCTATTTTCCATCTGGTCTAATCTACTGTTTATAGTTTGTAATCTACTGTGTATAGTTTGATGCCTTCACTTCAGTTATTCCATCTTTCACTTCCTTCAATGCTTCTCTTTGGTTCCTGTTCAGGGCGTCAGATTCTCTGTTCATTTGTTCCTTTATTTCTTTCAACTCTCCCTACATTCTTTCTGAGAATCTTGTATTGATTCTAGTATTAAAGATCTGAATTGTTCTTCTGGTAATCTCTGCCATTCTGGATTGTTGAGATCTGTTATTGAGGGGTTATGGTGGCTCATTGTTTCTTTGTTATTTTTCCTTCCCAAGGTTCCCCTGTTCTTAAATTTATATCTTTGCTGCTCTTGCAGGCTTTCTCATCCAATCTCTGCAGTGGGGGTTTAGAGGTGTCCAATTGTATATACAGGGACAGCTTGTGTTCAGTGGTAAAGGCTGGGTGAGAAGTCATAGTGTTGAATGCAAGAATAGGGTAAAGTAGAGAGTATAGTCCAGTGGAATAAGAGGTTGAGTGTGTTGAGGTGATATTTTGTAATGATTAGAGGTAGTGGATATGTCAGGGGATTTTGGTAGTCAATGTAGAGTGTTAGGTGTGGTAGTATGAGATGGTCTTGATATGAGACAGGGAAATGTTGTGTCCCATGCCACACGGGGTAGACCAAGCGGACCAGTCACCTTCGCCTGCCGGGGGCCAAGTGAGAAGGAGAGAGTCGACAGCTGGGCCCACCACCCTGGGGAGTCGAGATAACCCCCCAAAAAGCCGCACAGAGCTGGGAGTCTAGTCAGTGGCCAGGCACTGCAGGATCTCAGCTTTATTTGAACAAACAATAGTATATATGGGAAGGTCAGATAAGGAGGTGAAGCCGGGGCGAGAGCCAATGGGAGCAGATCTCGTCACCGTTTGCTGTGGGAGAGGGAGGTAGGCTGTTTCTTGACCCACCCACCGGCTTCCCTAGGGTGGAGGGGTCATATTTGACCAAAAAAGGTCAGAGCCTGTGAGTGTCGAATGTCACATGACATGGGCTGCCCCTACAGGAAACAAGAAAAAAGAAAAAAGAAAAAGTGTTGAGGAGAAGAATATATATGGGAGAGATGGAGGGAAGCTTGTAAAAAGGGATACACATGGGAGTCAACAAACTGAGCAAAAAATAACAAAGCAACCAATCATCCAAACAAACGTAGACAAATCAAGGCAATACAAAATGAAAACAGAGTAAAAGCAAATAAAACAGAACACACAAAAACAAACAAAAAAACCCCCAAAACCCTGCTAGTTTGTACGTACAGAGCTGAATTGGCCTCTGCAGCCCTTTTGCTTCTGCATGGATATGTTCAGCTTTTAAATATCTGCTCACTCTATTAGATATTCTAGCGTGTCTCTGGCATTCTTATTTGCTCTCTCTGTCAGTGCAGGCTGGAAGTTCCAGTGATGCCTCTCCCGCTGCAAGCTTGTGTCTCCGAGCTTTCCACAGGACCTGTCTGAGTCTCTCTCTCTCTCTCTCTGCCTTTGCTGGTGGCGGGAGTGCAGTCTAAATATTGGACATTTTCCAGTGTGCCTGTAAGGTCTCTATACCCTGTGTGCACTGGGTTCTTCCCGCACTTCTGTTCCTATTTAATCACTAGAAGGGTGGATGACTGAGTCTGTCCTTTGTATAAGGGCCCCTGCACACCAGAGGTGCAATTTAACTTAGAGATCCCTGCTGCTCTGGCTCCCGTGGGAGGGGTGAGCTGGGTGTCCTCACCGCAGGCTTAAGATGGTTATCCCAGGTATTCTTGATCGCTGTTGATCCTGCGGGGATATGCCACCTGATTATGGTGTGGAGTTCCATAGTTGCTTACTTCACTTCTGGTAGCTGGGTGCGCAGGAGGTCATTGAAGGTCTGGGCAGTTGGCAAAATGTCGTCCACTGGTTCGCAATGCGCGACGGTTCCTTTGTTCTCCCTGGGTTCCGTTCAGCTGCTTTCATTGCTTTGCTCACTTTTTTGCTGCTTTTCTTATCTTTCCTTCCATCAAGAAGCTCTTTTGTGGCAGTTTTGGTTCAAGCTCTGCAGTGCAGTTGATCGATGCTCCGGCTTTGGAGGGAGAGGTGAGCTGGGGTGGTCCTGCCAGGTCTTAGATTTTAAATAAGCAGTAGTTTAAACATAGTTTGCAAGGACTTTAAATGCTTCCTGGCCTCTCGATCCTCTTTTAATTGTCTCAGGATGTTAGAAGTAATTAGGACTAGTTAATATTTAGCATACATTTTGAAAATGTACTTCCTCTTAAAAACTTGAAGAATATTATTTCTATCTTTCCTACATAGGTGAAAAATGAAGTGGACAACTGAAGATAAAGTTTATTTTCATCTAAAAGACAAATGAAATGTAGAAATTTCGACAGTCCTTGTAAGAGTATTCAAATAATCACTCTAGTTTTAAGTTGTGTGTAAAGTCTGAAAGTTTAAAACTGAATTACTTAGGACTTTGCCAGCTGTTAAGTTCTATACTGTAATAAACTAGAGGTTTTAGTAGAACAAAACACTTACTAAAAGAGTTGTCATTATAATGATTTATGAGTCAGGTATAATGGCACACACCTGTAATCCCAGTGACTGAGGAGGCTGAGGCAGGAGGATCTTGAGTTTAGGACCAGACCAGGCAATATAGCAAGACTATGGTGTGTGTGTGTGTGTGTGTGTGTGTGAGAGAGAGAGAAAGAAAGGGGTCTCGCTGTATTGCTGAGGCTGGCCTCGAACCTTCAATCCTCCCATCTCAGCCTCCCAAGTATGGCATTACAAGTACACACCACCATGCCAGGCTTCAAAACAAAAATTGTTTTTAAAGATTTATGCTGCTCAGCTGGGCATGATGGAGCATGCTTGTAATCCCAGTACTTGGGAGACTGAGACAGGAAAATCACAGTTTCAAGACCATCCTCAGCAATGTAGTGAGACTCTCAGCAACTTAGCAAGACTCCATTTCAAAACAAAAAATAAAAAGGGCTGGAGGGACACAGGTGTGGTGGTGCATACCTATAATCACAGCACTAGAAAGGCTGACACAGGAGAATAACCAACCTCAGCAATTTATTGAGACTTTCAGTAACCTAGCCAGACTCTATTTCAAAACAGAAAGTTAAAAATGGGCTGGGGTATAACTCAGAAGTAGAATATATTTAGGTTCAATCCCTAGTACCACACACACACACACACACACACACACACACACACACACACACACAAATAAATGGCTGGATGGACATTTGTCTTGAGCATGGGGAGCTGAGTACTTCCTGTCACCCAGCCACATTTCTAGTCAAAGATGGCGGGTCGTGAGCGTGGTGTGCCATCAGTACAACCTGCCTCACTGGCACCTGATTTTCCATCATTACATGAAGCTACGTCAGGTAGGGAAAGAAACAGGAACAGCTATCAGAAGACCTGGGTTTCAGGCTTAACAGCCACTAACCATCCTGGTAGGCCTGATATCCTCAAGTGACCTCAGTCAGCTTCCATGCAAGAGGAGGGGGCTACACTACATCAGTGGTTTTCACACTTGCTCTAAATCCACAGATCCAGTGGGGCATGGTGGCATGCGAGAGGCTGAGACAGGAAGATCGCAAATTTGAGGCCAGAGCAGTAATTTAGCGAGAACTTTTTTTTTCTTTTTTAAATATACATATATAATCTCCAAAGGCCTAGGGGCTGAGGTTAGCTCAGTGGTAGAGTGCTTACCTAGCATGTATGAGGCCTGAAGTTCAATCCCCAGCACCAAAATAAATAAGCAAATCCCAGAAATCTGCCCCCTTCCAACAGTATCTTGCACGCTGCCTACTTTATCCAACAAGTAACAATGGGGGACTCTGGTTGGAGGCAATTGCAAGGCCAAGAGCAGACCTGTCTCTAGTATTCCCAGCACTCCCTAGAAAGGTCCATAAAATATCTTGATGACTCCTCAAAGTACAATGGCATGGTCATTAGTTTAGTCTTATTCTAACACAAAAGTCAGTAACAGGAAGCTCTTTGGCAAATAAAGATTACTAACAAGTTTTGCTTGGTCAGCTTGATGTTTAACTTAATTTTTTATTTGGATGCCAATTATGAAGTAGGCTTGAACCTCCAGTTCTTCCCAGTCTATGCCACTCCCTGTTGTGTGACACCATGGCCTTTTAGCACATTTACGCAAACTGCCAGGGCCTGAAGGCAGACTCTGTGACCTAGGTGTCCTTTGCCATTAAGATGTGTGATTAACAAACACACACACACACACACACACACACACACGTGTATATATATTGTAATCCCAGTATACTGGGATATACTGGGAACTGAACCCAGGGGCATTCTATCTCTGAGCTACACCCTCAGTCCTCCCTTTTTAAATTTTTTAAATTTTGAAACAGAGTCTTACCAAGTTGCTGAGGGTCTCACTAAATTGCTAAGGCTGACCTTGAACCTGTGATCCTCCTGTCTCAGCCTTCCAAGTACTAGGATTAGAGGTGTGCACCACCATACCTGACTAATATTATTAATTCTTAAAGAAGCAAATGGGAGAAGGAAGAGATCTTTTTACAGTAAGATATCAACTAATAAATTTAGAAGGTGTGATGAGCTTAAGACACTGTCAATGGGTGGAGAAATAGAGAAAAACTTTAGAAACAGGATATTTCCTGAAAATGTATCCCCTCAAGCTACAATGAAAATAGGAAACAAATGAGATTTGGGTCAAATGTAGAAGGGAAAATAGTAGCACAGTGGAAGGGGATTGGGGGAAAGAGGTGGGAAGGGGAACAGAGAGACTTGAGAGAGAGAGCAGTTCACATAAGGTTACGTCCACACAGAAGTTTTCATTATCAGTCTCACCAGCATGTATGGGAGGGGGAAGAGGGAGTGGGCTGGGATACGAAGGGAGACACACCAAGTGCTTTGTGCGTGTATTTATGTACCATTTTGAATCTATGATGTATAATTACAAGGCACCAATAAAAGTATTTTTTAAAATCCCCACAAATTATACAAAATTTATAAAGAGAAAAAGCCATGACTTTGTAATGGAAAAGGCACCTTAAAGTTCTCAGACCTAATATCACTGATATTGGGACATCCTGTGCCTGTTTGTACAGCATGCTGACTAGGACCCATGTCACTTCAGTAGTTCCCCTGCCCCAAAATACATAACCTAAGTTCAAACACAAGAAAAGCATGGCGAACCCCTAAATGAAGGGCCTTCGAAAGAAAGAAAGAAAGAAAGAAAGAAAGAAAGAAAGAAAGAAAGAAAGAAAGAAAGAAAGAAAGAAAGAAAGAAAGAAGGAAAGGAAGAAGGAAAGGAAGGAAGGAAGGAGGAAGGGGAGTGCCATGTTGCGGTAGTGTGCGCTTGTAATCCCAGCAACTTTGGAAGTTGAGATAGGAGAATCAAAAGTTTAAGCAATTTAGCAAGACCCTGTTTCAAAATAAAAAATTAAAATGGGAGCCGGGCGTGGTACTTGTAATCCCAGCATTTGGGAGGCTGAGACCTGAGGATCTGGGTTCGCAGCCAGCCTCAGCTACCTAGTGAGGCACTCCACAACTTACTGAGACCCTGTTTCAAACTAAAGAATAAAAAATAGGGCTGGGGGTATAGCTCGGAGGTAGAATACCCCTGAGTTTAATCCCCAGCACCACACACACACACAAAAAAAATTAAAATGGGCTTGGGATGGAGCTCAGTGGTAGAACAACCCTGGGTTCAATCCCCAGTACCACAAAGAAAAAAAAGCAAAAGAAAATTATATATACATTTTACAAATATGTCTACAGAAAAATGTAACCCAACAACATTAAAAAATGTCAAATTAATCCAGGCATGGTGACAGATGCCTATAATCCAGTATTTGGAAGGCTGAGACAGGAGTATTCCAGTTACCAGGCCAGCCTCAGCAGTTAGTGATACCCTGTTTCAAAATAAAAATAGAATAGGGCTAGTTGTGTAGGTTGGAGGTAGAATGCCCTATGTTCAATTTGAAGTACCATTTAAAAAAATTCAAACTCACAAAACCCAAGAAAGGCTGAGAAACTTTTGCAAATGTAATAAAACAATAAAGACATGACATCTCAATACAATGCATTATTCTAGATTAGATCCTGAACTAGGGAGTAATTAGAGCATAATTTATTACTAGGACACCATTAGGACAATTGAGAAAACCTGAACTTAAATTTGGACTATGGAGCCGGGCGTGGTGGCGCACGCTTATAATCCCAGCATTCGGGAGGCTGAGACCAGAGGATCCGGGTTCACCTCCAGCCTCAGCTACCTAGTGAGGCACTCCGCAACTTAGTGAGACTCGGTTTCAAAATAAAGAATAAAAAATAGGGCTGGGGGTATAGCTCGGAGGTAGAATGCCCCTGAGTTCAATCCCCAGTACCGAGAAAAAAAAAAAAAAATTTGGACTATGGAACTGGGTGTGGTGGTGCATGCCTATAATCCTAGTACTTGACATGCTGAAACAGAAGGATCCCAGGTTCAAGGCCAGCCTCAGCAATTAAGCAAGATCCTCAGCAACTTAGCAAGATTCCATTTCAAAATAAAAAATAAAAAGGGCTGAGGGTGTAGCTCAGAGGTAGAATGCCCCCCTGGGTTTAATCTCCAGTACCAAAAACTAAACTAAACTAAGCAAAAACAAAGACTGGACTACAGTTCACAGAGGTAGATCCACTGAAGGAGAGATAAATGGGGCAAGGTATAAATAATGAATGAATGTAATGGTGGTGTATGTGGGCTTCTTGCACAATTGTTGGAACTTTCCTTGATATGGAAGGGAATAAGTGTCCCTGAACCATCACACTGGAATGGGTAAGAACAAACTCAGTCTTGTTGCCTTTTTGGTTGTTTAATTTAAAGTCAATATTTTAATAATCTCTTTGACTCTTCAGTTGGTTGCTCTCAGCCTGCAAATGGACCACTACTGATATGTAATTAGAGGAGAATAACAAATAGTTAGGATATAGATTACCCAGGTGCTGACTTCCAAATGCAAACGTTGTAACAGAAGATTAAGCTCCCAGGAGGCCAGAGGTGCGTGTCTTTGCTTATTGCCATCATATTTCATTAATGGTCAGAGGAACGCTGAGATCGATATTCCCGCAGTCCCAGGAATGAGAAAAATGATCACCACCAAAACAAGATACAAAGGCATTCTCACAAGGTTTCTCCCTACATAATGAAGAAGCCAGTCACTGGCATGAATTTTAAAACTGAGATTCTCTTAGCTAGTATATGTTCAAGAGGTGGCAAAGCTTACATGATCTTGAAGTGTTCCCTTAAATAGGACCATATGTGAAAGAGAAAGAGAGAAGGGCATATGCTTATCTTGTTATTTTTCTTAGCTCCTTAAGAACACATATTTTCCTAAGTCTCCCCCCCCATATTCATGATATATTATAAGCAGGGATGCTGAAGTATGCCAAGCAGCAAAGAAAGTAATGTAGCCTGTGATGGTCACACAAGAAGCTTAATCTGGAAATGCACGTGGAGAGAATGTCCAAACCAGCCTTTAGTAAGATCTGGGCCTAAACCACGGGCTCCAATGCAGATTTCTGGGCCCTAGTGAAGGGATCAGTTCAGGAGGACTGTTTTTGGAAATTTGGAGCTTGCATTTGTAGCAAGTGTTGCATGGATCAGATTTTGAGAAATATTAAAAAGAGGCATTGTATTTATGATACAATAAATAATGCTCATTATATTATAGCAAGGAGTACTTATAATAAATTAGGAGATCTAGAGGAAATGGAGCAGGGTAACTTGCTATGATTCATCTCTTCCCCCCAGTCCCATCTCCTGTGAAGACTTATTTTTTGTGATGCGGAAGATTGACCCCAAGGTCTTGTGCATGCACATTCCAGGTAATTGCTTGACACTGAGCTACATCTCCAGCCCTTTTGATTTTATTTTGAAACAGGGTCTTGCTACCTTGCGAAGACTAGCCTCCAACTTGGAATTCTCCTATTCTCCTGCCTCAGCTTCCTGAGAAGCTGGGATTCTAGGCAGCCATACCGTGTCCAGCTTTCTGTGAAGACTGTGTGTGTGTGTGTGTGTGTGTGTGTGTGTGTGTGTGTATTTGGACTGGGGATTGAACTCAGGGGCATTCTACCTCTAAACTATACCTCCAGACCTACTTTTTATTTTTATTTTGAAACATGTTCTCACTAGGTTGATGAGAGTCTCACTACTTGCTGAGGTTGTCCTCGAACCTGCCATCTTCCTGTCTCAAACTCCTGAGTCCTGAGATTACAGGCATGTGCTAACACATCCATCAAGACTTCATTTTAAACATTTCTGCTTTTAGTTCTTCTGCTTGTAAATAGGCTTTCCGTCTAATAAAAAAAATTAATAAATGCTGTTCCTTTAAAATATGCTAATATTTTAGGTAAATTAGAATTATGAATACTTGAAATAGTATAATTGGCCTATTAAGAAAGTCCTAATTTTTCTGCAAAATTTAAAATGATTTAACTCCTGCCAAGAGTAATCAAGAACTGCATAATTTCAAAGCTAGCAGTTGGTGTGAATGGCAACTGCATTTGTCTGTATAATCACAGTGTCATGCCACTTTAGCTGGTAATCAAAAGTACACTGGGAGCCAGGCATGGTGGCACATGCTTGTAATCCCAGTACTTGGGAGGTTGAGACAGGAGGATTGCAGGTTCTCAGTGAGCCTCAGGAACCTATTGAGCCCCTTGGCAACTTAGTGAGACCTTGTTTCAAAAAATAATAAAATAGGGCTAGGGGTATAGCTCAGAGGTAGAATGCTCCTGGGTTTCCATGCCAAGTGCCACATACACACACCAAAAAAAAGTACACTGGGACTTACAATTACATGCTCCTTGATAATAAGGATTTTGATATGATGAGTTTGGCGCTTGGCTCCCATCCTCACACAGCAGTATCACCTCGGTCACTTCATTATCTTTTGCACTATGTTGGCTCCACATGTTTGGGATTGGAATTTTGGGAGGTCACTTACAGTTACAGCAGGGTTGTATTTTCTCCTGCCATCATTTCACAGTAGATTGTGAATCATGCCGTTACATAAGTATTACTTAAATTTAAATCTACCAGTGATTCGAGTGAATTTTATGTTGTGATTTTAATTTTTTACTGTTATAATTCTAAAATAGCTTTTATCCTGTAACAAGGTCATCTAAGCTTTCATTCAGTGGAAGCCCAAACTCAACCCTGAGAATATAGTCTTCTGGAACAGAAGTTAGATGTAATAAAGCACTATAAAAGGCTGCGTGGCCATGTACCATGCCATTAATTTTGGAGTGAGCGCTCTGAAATATTAGAGATAATTCTGAGAAAACTTGAAAGAGCATTAAAGCAGGTATGACTTTAAGTTTGCAAATAAATTGTTATAAAAGGGCATGGAAAATGTGACAGCTGCCAAGCTTACCAGCCCCAGAATGTGTCCTTAAGCAACAGAGATCGTGCACACCTGTGCTCTGAGATGACACCCCCACAGCCGCACAGGTATGTCTATGAGTATACTCATGAATTAGGCATGCTTTAAATATGTGAGATGTTTGAGAAATCATTCCTCTTTCCAACTTCTCAGTTGTGTAATGATCTCTAAATAGGAAAGATAAGAATTTAGCTCATTTATGTTATCTTCTTCCTACCAATCAATTCTTCCCAGTGTTGGGTAGTTACATCTTTTATTTTTTTTTAAGTTTTGTGTGATTAACCTTGTAACTTGAAATAGCATGTCACACTTCAGTTTCTCATTCCAAAGCTAGCGTCAGTATCTTGGCTTCTGATTATAGAAGTGGTAGGAATCAGTGATACTATCGTTCTCTCTCTCTCTCTCTCTTTTTTTTTTTTTTTTTTTTTTTTTTTTTTTTTTTTTTTTTTTTTTTTACTGGAGATTGAACCCAAGGGTATTTTACCTATGAGCTCACACTCAGCCTGTTTTTATTTTTGTTTTGAAGTAGGGTCTGCCAAGTTGCTGAGAGGAGCCTCACTACATTGCTCAGGCTGGTCTCAAACCTGTGATCCTACTGTCTCAGCCTTGCATGCCCAGTTGGAATATTACAGGCGTGCACCACCATGCCCGGCTGGAATTCTTTTTTTTTTTTTTTTTTTGGTAGTGCTCAGATTGAACCCAAAACTTTGCACTTGTTTGCACTTGGCACTTGGGAGGCAAGCACTCTACCACCAAGCTACATCCCCAGCCCATTAATTGCCTTTCTTATGGATTAAATACATGTTTTACCTTATGCTGAAAAGGTTTTTGTTTTCTTTTTCTTTCAATAGTATGAGTAATTTATTAATTTTTTTATTGGTGCACTATAATTACACATCATGGTGAGGTCCAGAGTGATCGATATATGCATACACTACAGAGTTCTCTTTTGCCCCAGAGTTTTTCTTCTTTCGAGCTCTTCATCTTCCTACTCTAAAAGGAATGCTTTTGTGATATACTCTATGTTCTTCTCCTGTTTTAGGAAGATCCCTTGCCTTCCTGTTTCTTGGATAACTTCTTCATTCTGCTGGAACACAGACTCAAATAACTTTAGAAAGAGATCTTGGGAAGTAAGTGTTCTGCCTCCTGATTTGTGTGGGATGCCTCTGCATTGTGCATGGCACTCACAGTTCATGGGTAGGTTGGTTGGGTATGTAAATTTGTTTCAAATTCTATCTATCTCTCTCAAACTAAAAGGACTCTTCTATGCTCTTGTAGCAGCCAGGGATGTTAATGAGAATGTAGCTTGTCAATTTGCATTCCTCTGTAGGTGGCCTAATTTTTCTCTCTGGAAGCTATGAGAAACTTTTTTTAGAGTTCTAAAAATCAATGAAGTTGTGTCTAAGTGGGTTATTTTCCCCATTTATCCTAGTTGACAGTTACAGGGCTGTCTGTTTCTCTTTTCTCTTCTCTCTCTCTCTCTCTCTCTCCCCTCTCTTCTTTCAGTCTTGGGGATTAAAACCAGGACATTCTACCTCTGAGCTACACCCCTAGTCTTTTCTATTTTCTTTTTTAACATTTTATTTATTTTTGTGTGTATGTGCGATACTGCAGATTGAATCCAAGGCATTCTATCTCCAAGCTACACCTCCCAGAAGTTTTATTTTTTACTTTGAAACAGGGTCTTGGTACGTTATTGCACTCTGGGCTCAAACCTGCCATCCTCCTGTCTCAGCCTTCCGGGTCTCACAATTACAGGTATATGCCATTTGTAGAGGGCTCTTTTTTTTTTTTTTTTTTTTTTTTTTTGTGGTACTGGGGATTGAACTCAGGGGCATTCTACCTCCAAGCTATACCCCCAGCCCTATTTTTTATTCTTTATTTTGAAACAGAGTCTCACTAAGTTGTGGAGTGCCTCACTAGGTACCCGAGGCTGGCCGCGAACCTGGATCCTCCAGTCTCAGCCTCCCGAATGCTGGGATTACAAGCGTGCACCACCATGCCCGGCTGGGCTCTCTTGATGTAAAGACATGTGTCCTCTTCTGGAAATTGTTCTTATCATTTCTCTTATACCTTCGTGTCTTATCTGTATTTCTGGATCTGGATCTGGATTTCCTATCACTGAGCTGTTGGACCTCTTCTGGATTGTTTTTATTATCTCCTATCGCCTCTCATGTTTTCCATCAGTGGCAGAGAATACTATTTCCACCTTAACATCTTCTTGGTCCACATCCATTTGTTAAAATAACAATGGAAAATATTATTATCCACTGAGAGCAGAATCTTCGTTTTTACCACTCAGAGTACCTTAGCCAGATTCATGTCTACCCAACTGTTGTAGATAGCATCCTCTCAGAGAGTTGAGACTGCAAATACCAAGGAATGGGTTTCTTTTTTTCTGAGGATTGAACCCAAGGGCATTCCTCCAACCTACACTCCCAGCCCTATTTTTATTATTTATTTTGAAATAGGGTCTCACTAAGTTGCTGAGAGTCTTGCTACGTCACTGAGGATGGCCTAGAACTGAGATCCTGTCTCAGCCTCTCAAATACTGTGATTACAGGCATGTGCCACCACAGCTGGCTTATTTTTTCATTTTGAAACAGAGTCTCACTAAGTTGTTAAGGGTCTCGCCAAGTTGCTGAAGCTGGCCTTGAACCTGTACTCCTCCTGTCTCTGTCTCTCAAGTACTCGGATTACAGGTGTATGCTTCCACACCCAGCTCAAGGGATGGAATTGAACACACACACATGCACGCACATACACACACACACCTTCCTTCCTTACTGGAATCAAATTGTAGGTATTGCTTTCCCCTCTGCTACCAGGCTCATCACTTTATCACAGATAAAATTAAGTTGGTCTGGCATAATTTTGTACTTCAAAAAATCACGTTGATTACTACATGGTATCTTGTGTTCTTCTAGGTGGTTGCAAATTGATTGTTTGATGATTTGTTCTTGTATCTTCCTGGGTATTCAAGATAAGCTGAGTAGTCTATAATTACTGCAGTTGTCCTCTTCCCTGACTTAAAAACTAAGCATTCCATTTGCTGATTCTAATTGTCAGGACTTTCTCATGTCTAGTCTTCATTTTATAAAATAAAGGCGGGTGGTCTTGAATTGCATTTTCCAATTCCTTTCCTGCTCTGGGATGTGCATAATCAATCCCTGAGGATGTTGGATGGGAAGCCTCCTCTCTGAAGGGCTCTTCAATCATGGCTTCCCTTTGTTTGCCTTCACACCTCCAACCTGATAACACTTAATCTGCTTTAGTTTTCTTATCATTGCTGATTACAAAGGGGGAAAAAAGATTAAAAACAATGAGAGACTCTCCTAGCAGTTTTTAAAATAGTTTTTGTTAGTAATACTTTTGCTTTGTTAATGGTTTTAGTGGTCATATTTTATATTCTATGAATTCCTTCTGGTCTCCTTCCC
This sequence comes from Graphiurus murinus, assembly GCA_004027655.1. Lineage (NCBI taxonomy): Eukaryota > Metazoa > Chordata > Mammalia > Rodentia > Gliridae > Graphiurus > Graphiurus murinus. Next base: position 2,528 of record PVLC010036876.1, on the reverse strand, counting down.
CCTTCCCTTCCTCTCTTTGTCTCTGATTTCTCTCTCTCTCTCTCTCTCTCTCTGTTACCAGGGATTGAACCCAGGGACATTATAACTCTAAGCTACATCCCCAGCCCTATTTTTTTTATTCTTTTTCTTCTTCTTCTTCTTTTTTTTTTTTTTTAAATAGAGTCTCACTAACTTGCAGAGGGCCTCATGAAGTTGCTGAGGCTGGCCCACAATCCTCCTGTCTCAGTCTCCCAAGTGTGGACCACCACGACTGAACCTCTGTTTTTTTTCTTTTCTTTTCTTTTCTTTTCTTTTCTTTTCTTTTCTTTTCTCTTCTCTTCTCTTCTCTCCTCTCCTTTCCCTCCCTCCCTCCCTCCTTCCCTCCCTTCCTTCCTTCCTTCCTTTTTTCTTTTGGTACTGGGGATTGAACCTAGGGGTGCTCTATCTGTTAGTTACATCCCCAACCCAACCCTATTTTATTTTTTATTTTGAGAGCTTGTTTGGAGGTTCTAGCAGGGGAGCGCAGCTACTCGTATACCCTTGACCGAAGACCAGTCCTCCTCTATTCAAGGAAGGTCTTCGCTTCAGGAGGGACGCACACGGAGCCGTGAGGGAGGAAGGGGACACCCGCTTAGCCAGTCAGATCAGCCAAATCAACCCTGGCGATCAATGGGGCGACAGATGTCGCAGCCAGATCTCCTTCACATCCTTATTTTTTATCTTGAAACGGGGTCCTACAAAGTTGCTGAGGGCCTTGCTAAGTTGCTAAGAAGTTGGCCTTGAACCTGTGACCTTCCTTTCTTAGCCTCTCAAATACTGGGATTATAAGCATGTATCACCATGACTGGCTTTTCTTTCTTTTTAATTTCTTATACAGAATGAAGTAAGGGGGAGGGAAGAAATGAAGACTGACAAAATACCTGAGAACATCACCTAAAAGGAGGAGAGCTTTTTGTTGTTGTTGTTGTTTTGGTTCATCATCGACAAAAACCAACTGTGGCAAGGCAGAACATCATAGTGGGGAACACGTGGTACAGCAAAGCTGCTCATTTTTTGGCAGTAAGAAAGTGAAGAGAGACAGAAGAGGGGCTAGGGTCCTAATGGCCCCTTTAAGGGCACAACCTCCATGACCTAACATCCTCCCGCTAGGCCCCGCCTCCTAAAGGTTCCACCATGTCCAATAGTGCCGCAGGCTGGTGCCCAATCCTTAAGCTCAACGGCCTTTGGTTTAGGATCCAAACCATAATAGAAGTCAAGAACCCCACAGAAATCTAGGGCAGAGATATTTACTAATCACCAAATATCCACCAATTTCCCAGTCTGCTTGTAGTTGGGGCAGCAGGCCTGTAACTAGTTCTGCCCAATAGGTAGTTAGGAGCTCCAGGTTTCCATGCTGTCTTTCCTCCTGCTCCTCAGAGGTGGAAGCCACCAGTTAAGGCGGCTCACCAACAAAACGAAGGCAGCCTGTACCCCCCAGCTGCCATTGGAAGGCAGCAGTCCTGGAGAGCCTCAAACCTGCAGGGGACTAGGTGTTGAGCCACTGAGATTTGGGAGTTTGTTTTTTCAGTATAGTCTAGCTTATCTTCACTAATACATACCAATTTCTGGATTAGTCAGATTATGGCAAGGTGTTTTTTTTGTTGTTGTTGTTGTTGTTGTTTTTTTTTTTTACCAAGGGGAACAAATTATCCCTGAAATCTTAAGTGGCTTATCACAATGACAGTTTATTTCTTACCTGTGGTGTGTGCTCATGGATCCCAAGAGGCTCCTGATGACGCTTACCCTCCCCCCAGTAACCACACCCTTGCACTGGCCCCAAGACTCACTTCATCCAAGAGAATGTGGCCCAAGGGACATTGTGACAATCCCCAGCCCGAGCTTTAGAGAATCTTGGCAGTTTCATGATATAAGAAATCTAAGTTGGATATGGTGGCACACATCTGTAATCCCAGTACTTGGGAGGCTGAGACAGGAGCATCACAGGTTCAAGGCCAGTCTCAGCAACTTAGTGAGAACCTGTTTCAAAGTAAAAAATAAAATAGAGCTGGGGGGTATAGCTTGGAGGTAGAATGCCTCTGGGTTCAAAGTTCAATCCCTAGTACCACACACACACACAAAAAGCCCAGCCATTCTACTGGACAGAGCCACAGAGAAGATGCCTGAAGAAGGAAACCACACAGGCAGGAGGACTGAGGTGTCAGGCATGAGTGAAGAAGCCATGTTCTGTTCAATCCAAGCTAAGCTTCCTCAGGACTCTGGACCCAGCCACCACCTGAGCACAACCACATGAGAGACCCTGAGTGAGAGCAGCAGCAGAACTTCCCAGCTGAGCTGAGAGAGATACCAGTGACTTTTTGTCTTCCTAACAGGATCCAAATGGGATCGTGCTAGGGTTTGGATATAGAAAGAGTGCATTCCCCAGTGCATGGTATGTACCCAATGTGAGTGAATGCCAGACTCCACTCAGACATTCTTGGACCCACCATCCCTAGAAACCCCATTGGGAACACATGACATTCTTAACTGCAGTAGCCAGAAACTGCAGCACC
>PVLC010036875.1:0-15300 GCA_004027655.1 Graphiurus murinus | reverse complement strand
AGAGAGAGAGAGAGAGAGAGAAGGAAAGAAACAAGTGATAGACTTGGTCCTTAGGATTTTCACATCCTCAGATCTACCAATTATTTTTTTAGCGCATAACTACATCCTTCCTCTTTTCTCTGTATAAGAACCCCAAAATGTCTTGCTTTACCAAAGTTATTTTGATACAAGTTTCTAACACCTAAAATTGAGTAGTTGGAATTTATATGTCACTAGTTTACTTTGTTGGCTTGGATCATTGTAAGTTGCCTGCTTGTAATTGTCTAATTCCATAACAATTTGCCAAGTGCCAAAGAAAATATAAAGGTAGTTTTAAATTTAATATGCATTTAGGGGGGAATTATAACAATTTTGTATAATGTTAAAAAATAAATTTTAGCTCTAGACTTAAATGTAAAGACAAGATACAAGAAAATATAAGAGGTTTTAGAATATCATCATAGGGTAAGGTAGGCCTTCTAAAGTTCATCTGAAACCTAGAAACCATAAATAAAAACATTCAGCCAGGGATAGTGCATGCCTGTAATCCAAGTAATTGGGAGGCTGAGACAGGAAGATTGCATGGTTCGAGGTTAACCTCAGCAACTTAGTGAGACCCTGTCTCAAAATAAAAATAAAATAGGGATGGGGGTGTAGCTTGGAGGTATAATACTCCTGGGTTTACTCCCTAGTACCGAGAGAGGGGGAGGGAGGGAGAGAGAGAGAGAGAGAGAGAGAGAGAGAGAAACATTGATAGATTTAACTAGGATGCTTAAACCTCCAGAAATGCATGTTGCTATAAACAAATTTAAAAGTGATATCATGAAAGAATATTCTTGCATACATAATTTTAATAGGTTAATGTCTACAACATATAAAAAATTTCTTACAACTCAATAAACAAATATATCCCAGCATGTATCCATACAACAGACTTTCAACAACTGTTTATAGGTGAATAACAAATAAAAGTTGGGTTTCCGTGGGCACTGATGGACTAATAGGTAGATTCCATAAGAAAGTGTCTTACTTTCACTCTCATCTTGACACGCATCTTACCCATACTAGAGAGTGGTAAAAATGATGGGGGAAATTCTATATGTAATCAGTTGTAATGTACCAACTCTTGGTGGCATTGCTGTACATATGTCAACTGGATTATTATTCCAGAGATGTAAAAAAAACAAAGGTAACTCCTTGAGGTATCAGTCAATGCTTGATTCTGGTCCATTGAGAAGAAATGTCCTTCCTGGCTGTTGAATGAAACCTTTCCCACCCATCACTTTGTAGGATCTGGAAAGCACCAGCATGGACACTTGCTGAAGGGGTGTCAGTGACCTCTAAGATGATCCAGCATCACCAGACACCTGACGCCCAGGGAAAGCTGTGTAGAAAACCTCATCCAGTAAGGGAGTCAGACTGATTGTAAGTTTAGAAACATCTTAGCCACATTCTTTCGCTTGCGTTTTCCTTTTTTATAACTGTGCTATATGATAAAAATCTATGTTTGCATCTCAAAAGACTTTCTCAATAAAAGTAAAGTAAAAATTCTAATAAGAAAGCAAAAGCATTACATCATCGTTGCATAGTTTCACTTGCAGTGTTTTTTGTTTGTTTGTTTGTTTGTTTTCCTTCCATGGTATACTCAATAAAGATGCATCTTGCAATCACTGAAATAATAGATTTGATGAGATATGGTAATAGTATCACCTAGCATATGTTGAGGCCTTATTTTTCCAAGGCATTACACAAAGCACTTTATATGCACTTGTCTCATTTAATTGTCATAACAGCTCTATAGACAGAGTCTGGTAATACTCGTTTTATAGATAAGGAAACTGTGCCTGCACCTTTTTATTTATTTATTTTTTAATGTGATACTGGGGATTGAATCCAGGAGCATTCTACCTTCAAGCTGCATCTCCAGCCTTTTAAAAATTTTTTTGTTTTGAAACAGGGTCTCACTATGTTACTGAGAATCTCACTAAGTTGCTCAGGATAGTCTCGAACTTCCAATCCTCCTGTCTCAGCCTCCCAAATACTGGAATTATAGGTAAGCATCGCCACACCTGGTCAGAGCCTGCACCTTTTATCACTGTATGCAGGAAACGGCAAGAGCAGTTTCTTAGAATACACGCATTATTTCAGGGCTGTGGATTTGGGGAAAACTCTCAAGAATGCACAACAATATATTTCAGTGTTTATTCCATTGAAATCACTATAAAGACAAATTAAATAAGTGCGAGCATGTATTCATGTTTATAAATAATAAATATGAATGTCTACTATAAACATGGCATGTCAAATGATGTAACTATTTGTTGTTCAGTGAGAGATGGTTTTGTGGAGCTGTATATACACCAGCCAGTAAAACTTCGACAAAGCACCTTCCATGTGGCAGGTTCAATCAGGCCAGGTCCCCAAGAGAGTGGTGGAGCACAGTTTACTCCTCCTTCTCTCATACAGAGAGCTTGGACACAAGTTGCCATTTAAAATTTAACGGTAATTCTACTGTATTTTAAAATCTATACTTCAGCACTAGCTCACAGAATCAATTTAGCAGTTAACAAATCAACTTAGAAGAGCCTCCTAATAATAGTTAAATTCAAAGCTGCTGCAAGTGAGAATCAGCTACTGAACCTGTACAAATACAAACCATCTGGAATGAATCAGCAGTCTCAACTAACAGTGAATTAACTCTTGCAATTTCTTCTTCTCTCCAACTTTCTAGCAGACACTTTTTTTTTTAAAAAAGCCCTGAAAACAGGCATAACCTTAGTAGAAAACCATTTGGAAAAACTGCTTTATTAGCCACAGAATATCTTCTTCGTTGGTAAAAGTCAATTCAGAAGTAAGTATAAGATGTCTCACAGGGGTCAGAAAAAGCTGTTTGCTTAGATCCTTACTTATATAGTTTTTCTATTTGTGAACATCTTTGTCTCTCGTTCCAATGTTAGAACAACAGCTTCATTGAATGTTAATTAGCTTGATGGTGAACACACATCTATGTAAAGGTATTATTCATTATGTTTTAAAAGAATATTGCCAAATGTGGTGGTACGGTGTGTACCACCTGTAATCCCAGTACTTGGAAGGCTGAGAACGCAAGATCACAGGTTGGAGGTTAGCCTCAGCAATTTAGTGATACTTTTTTAAAATAATAAAAAAAAATAGGTCTCGGTGTCTATGTTAGAGGTAGAATGTCTCTGGATTCAATCCCTAGTACCAAAATAACTATATTAATTTAAAAAATTAAAAAAGACTAGGGGCATAGTTTGGAGGTAGAACCCCACTGGTTCAATTCCCAGTGCCACACACAAAAAAAAACATTGCATACTGAATGCTCTCATTTCATCCACTCTGCATCTTTACCTAAGACTACTCATTTTAAGGTGGAAACACAAGTTCATATTTTTTTTCTCTGTAACAGCCATCCTCAAACCATGAATGGACAGTAAGATTAGTGGTAGTATCCCAGAGGCAGGGTTTTTAGCACTCTCTATTTCACATTCTGTCAATGCTTAACCATTTGTGTCACCTAGAGGTCGATATTTATTATTCCTGCTGTTCAAGGAGAAATGTTAGATCTTGGCCCTGGGCCTTCTGAAACAATGGTCAGTGGAACTTTGCATCTGAGGGCATGGGAGGGACAGTGCTCCCTGACTTTGCTGGTGGGCTTGAACTTAGCTGACAACACTGGGGGTGGCTTTTCTGTTTTCTGGCATTTGTTTCCCTTCTTCTTCTTCTTCTTCTTCTTCTTCTTCTTCTTCTTCTTCTTCTTCTTCTTCCTCTTCCTCCTCCTCCTCCTTCTCCTCCTTCTCCTCCTCCTCTTCCTCCCCCTCCTCCTCCTCCTTCTCCTCCTCCTCTTCCTCCTTCTTCTCCTCCTCCTTCTTCTTTTGAAGCTATGAGAGAGGTAGGAAGGATATTCTGTCCTCTTGTGCCCATCAGGAAGGAATTTTTCTCATCACTTTTTTTTTTTTATAAATACAAATCTGGCCTGGTTACCAGGGTGTCAAACAGCCAGAGAATTTAATCTGTAACAGGTTTAAGCATAATCCTATTAAATGGTCTTCTGTGTCCTTTGAAATTTCGATTAGATAGGGAACTTCCCATGTGAAAGTCATACAGTCTTGTGTGGAGGGAATTCTGCTCCTAGCTACAGTTGCCTGTAGAATCATGCATTTTGTTTTTGTTTTGTTTCTTTGAGCCCTATTCCAGGATCATTTCTCCTCACCCTCCAGTGTTCCCTATTTAAGAGTTCTGAAAACTCTGTGAGAAGTGAAAAGGCTTTGTGAGTAACTATGAGAGTAAATTAGTTCTGTGCCAGACAGAAAAGGCAGTCTTCTTCTTGGTCTTCTCTGTAGTAAATACTTCACAATCAGGGACCTTGTCGTTCTTGTTGATGACTGAATTTCTGCTTCCTAGAACAGCAGCTGGCACTCTGCAGGCTTTTAATACATATTTGCTGAATGAATAGATGGATGAATGACAGTTATTTGGCTAAACTTGAGACATTGACTATCATGTGCTAAAGACAGTAGCTCATTTTCTTTATTATGATCATGTGTGAACAGAACAGGCTAACATAAATGTTTTTCAGCCCATCGAAGTGTTAAAATGACATTTCACTATCTTAGCAAATAGGCCCATTGCTATGAAAATACCATGTCCAGATTTGGCAAAACCAAATTACATGATAAAGGCCAATAATTCATATGTGAAATCATGTTCATGGTTCTCGAAGTTGAACGAAGATGTTAGTATTGTCACATTGCTCTGCTATTTCATTAATTCAAGGGGAGGGACAGCATCAGGAATCCTTTGTTTTCTTCCCTAAAGGGTCATTATCATGCCTGCTGCTTTCTAGTTGGACTCAGTGTTCATGGTGTACCTTTTTCATTATGACTTCAAAGTCAACTGATTAGGAATTGAGTAGCATTTGACTTTATGCTCATTAACACAGGTGTGTCTAGCCACAAAGAGGCTTCAGATAAAGATGGTAAACTAAGAACTTGTCTACAAAGGCAATTTCGAAGGAAGGGTGACATGCTTAACCCTTTCTACTTTTTATTGTAATTGCCCTTTCCACTTTTTATTATTATAAATTAAAATTATCATAATTTTAATTTTTCTTTACTTGTTTCTATTCTTGTTTCCTCAGCTGTTCTTTCTTTCTTTTCTTTTTTTTTTTTTTTTGGTACTGGGGATTGAACCCAGGAGCATTCTACCTCCAAGCTACATTCTCAGCCCTATTTTTATTCTTTATTTTGAAACAGAGTCTCACTAAGTTGCAGAGGGCCTCACTATGTTGCTGAGGCTGTCCGTGAACCTGAGATCCTCCTGTCTCAGCCTGCCAAGTACTGGGATTACAAGCGTGTGCCACCACGCCCGGCCTTTCCTCAGCTTTTCTTTCTTTGACCTTTTCTCTTCTCAGTTTATTTTTTTAAATGTTTATCTAAAACCAATTCATATTCATTTTATTTGGGTAGTTCTTCAGTCCATGGTGTTTATCTATTTTTCTACCTACAAAGACTTTAAATTATTTTCCTTTCTAAATACCGTGTTTATAGAGATTTTTTGTCTACTAAGTTACACTTAAGTAAACATTCTTTACTTCCTCTTACCCTTTAAAAGATCATCAAACACACATACCTGCCTATCAGAGTTTCTGATTGACATAACATAATAGATGTCAATGTTGATATTCTAACAGAGTAGAGACAGTAAGAGAGTACCTGAGGAAGTTGGGGTAAGATAATCTTGCTGACAATACCCAGACAGTGACAAACTCTTTTTGGTTGGATTTACCTTTATTCCATACAGAATGGACAAAAGAAAAGAGGGACATGGCTTAAAAATCAAGATGGTCAAGATTTGGTTGTTAAAAACAATAATAAAACATTGATTTGTATTAATGTACTGAAGTCATTTAGCAAAATTGACTCATTTTATTGCAAATCTGATTCTATCTAGGGACTTAACAGCCTTTGATGATGACAAAGGGATGATGGCTTTTTCCTTCAGGAACTAAAAACAAACAAACACTGCACTTGTTCTATACAGAACCTATTAGGAACTTTCAGAAGCTTGTAGACAATGATTTAAGAAAAGACCTGAAGATTATAAATTGTCTTTCCTTTGTATCATCTTTACTAAGCTGATGTATTATAATGTTTCTAATCATTTTATAATCATTGGAGAGCTTTTCTAAATTCAATTGCCAGGGCTAGAATATATTTCTGGACAATCAAAAGTATTTTTTTTTTCATGTTTTGCTGGTTACATCACACCTTGCATTTTCCATCAGATTTAGTACATTAGTGGGTAAAATATTCTCACTTGTCTTACAAACATGGGGGGAAATTTAGTGCATAAAGTAATTCCAAATGGAACCATATGAATGGAATAGAGGTGCTATTCTAGCCTACTTGTGTCCAAAGGACAGTAAGGGGCAGGGCAGTAGATATGGTCCAATAGATTCTATTGGTCCAATGTATTCGTTTTACTCTTGTGAGAAAGGGGAAACCAGTTACTCTCAGTAATGAAGATTCCTAATAAAATTGCAAAGGAATATGGTCTCTTTAGCCAACCACATGCTTCTTTTTTCAGACCTTCCAAAATGGAAAAGGACACCAGATAAAAGATAGAACTTTGACTTATCTCAGAATGCAGCGTGGCCATGTGACCTACCTCTGCCTTCATAATTAGAAGATTCCTTGGGGTTGTTATACCTCTATTCTGTACAGAATTTCCCTTTGGGCAAACTTTCAGGTCAAGCTGTTTCTGAGGCACTGTCTTCTCTGAGCGGTGTTTGTGAGCATGTGCTTCTGGCCCATGAATCCTTGACTGTTTTGTTATGGCCAGAATGGCAGGGCTGGTTTCACTCAATAATAAGACACTATATAGGCTTCATGCAGTAAAATGCCTCTTGATTCTGTATTTCTTCTCTAGCAAGCAAGAATGACACCTAATGACCACTCAGGAATTTCATGGCTTGTTCAATATATGTGTGGGCTGAAAAACTAAGGTTATATAATTTCCCTAAATTATCTGGATGAATCAAAGGCAAAGTTGTTGGTACTTAACCTTTAAAATGGAATCATAGCTTAATAGACTGCCTCAGAAGGATAAAAGTCTTGGGTTTTATTTTCAAAATGATTATCATTACAAAATTATGGGATATCCACACAATAAAATTCTACTCATCAATAAAGAAGAACAAAAATATGTCATTTGCAAGAAAATGAAAGGACCTGGAGAACATTATGTTAAATGAGATAAGCCAGTCACAGAAAGTGAAGGGTCATATGTTTTCTCTAATGAAGCTAGGGAGTAATGGTTTTACCAGAGAGACTCCAGATAATGGAGGAGAAACCTCAGTGGAGCCAGGGAGGTGGTCTAAGGGAAGGGGAGGGAGAAGAGTGAGGTTCATTAAAGGAATTACTACCATTGGCTATGTGTTCATACATGAAAATAATGTCAATCTCAGTACTCTGTATGGGGAAAGGGGAAGATGGGGAGGCAGTTGGGGGAGGGTGCCCACCAAGTGCTATGTGTATGTATGTCACTGTCAACATAATTTACATTATGATATGAGACTATGATGCACCAATAAAAGCATATAAAAACCCCCAAAATGATTACCAATAGACTTATCTGTAATGCTTGAATTATAAATGCAGATTAAAATAAGGCTCACTTAGTAAAGACCAACACAAGTAAAAGAAATATATTTTCCCCTTCGGCTTTTCTCAGTTTCTTTATCTGCAAAATAGGGAAAATAATAATAGCTACTTTATAGAGTTGTTCTGAGGATTACATGAGTTAATACCAATAAAGTATTTAGAATAGTTTTTAGCATGTGCTAACCACTTGATAATTTGTGTATTATATTGTTTTAATAATTGCAAGTATAAAATAAACAACATTGTGCAATAACAGAGAAAGAGAAAGATTTCTGAAGAAGGTATGTGCTCTGAGTCTGCTAGATAATCTATTAGAAGGGCATAGTTTTTAAAAACTGAAACTAGAAAACACACTAAAATTTTCCTATTCCAAGTATGTGGTCCATGGACCAGCAGTGTCAGCATCACCTGGTAACTCAGGAGAAATGCAGAAGCTCAGATCTCAGCCCAAACTTATCCAGCATGACCTGCATTTCAACAAGATGCCCAGGGATTTTCCTACATAGGCATGCATATTGCTCTAAATCTCATTTAAACGCTAATGTTTTCAATAGGTTTTTGTCCTTGGGTTGTAACAGTAAACCAATAGGTTGACATGCTTAACTTCCTCTGATATATCCTACACAAATTCAGCTTTGAAGATATTCATTTCTCTTGACTGTTTAGGGTACATTTTGTAGAAGAGATAACACAGAGCAGAAAGAGAAATGTTGCACCTCAGTTTGCCTCATACCCCTCAAGCCATCAGCAGGACGCAGGTTCAAAACCTCTCACTCTCTGTGCTGATTAAGGTGCAGACCTATCCCCATTCATCCCATCTTTGCCTCATTTGCTTTGCCCCCCTGAAAGGAAATGTGTTTCTGAGCTCTCTTTCTAGGATATTTGGGAAAGATACCACTCTGTTTCTTCTCTCCTGCCCAGTGCAGGTCCTCTCACAACACTAGCTTCACCTTCCTGCCAGATGGAAGCAGGGCTATGGGCAGCGTTTGTCCGAACATGTTGGGGTGCTCTCTGCCACGGCCTTTGTGGAAGGCTGTGAACGAGGGGTGTGGCAACTGTACCAGCTCCTGATCATGAGGAAATTACTGTGTACGAGGGAATTAGTTCTGGAGTTCTGGTGAGATGTATGTGTGCACACACACCACACATACTCCACATACACACACACACACACACACACACACCACACATGCATATACCACACCACACACACATACATAGCACACACACCATATATAATACAGATACCAATACAATATATACATCATCATACACACATATGTATAGCACACACATATACCATGCACATACATACAGAACAGCACAGCACAACACACATGTACATATGACCTTCTCCCTAGAACTAACACTAATTTTCAGAGAAAATACAATGTATATCAGTGCTCTCCAAACTGAGATCTATGAACACATTTTTTTTTTTCTTTTCAAGAGAATATTTTGCCCTCTAAAAACCAAAACTGGCCTACATCTAGATATACTGGCTTAAATCCATAGGAAGGAAAAGAACCCGTGCCCTAATTGCGCCATAATTTTTCAACCCTGCCTGTCTCACGATAGCATTTTACACAATACAATCGCATTCCCTAAGCACTGCCCTATCCCATAACCCATCTCCTGATGGCTGCCCCCAGCCACCTGCAGCCCTGTGAGAGGCTGCTTAACCTCCAGCGCTCAGAGCCAAACTCCTGTGATCCTGCCTGACCGGAGGGGTAAGGAGAATCTTTTTCATTCTGTCATCTGATGGTACACAGGGAAGCAGCCCAGACTGAAGGGCAGGTCCCCACCTGGGGGCTCCCCATTTCTTTGGTTGACTGGGGTCTTACTTTCCTTAGAGGCCCTAGCACCATGATGGCTCTTTCTTGTCTGAGTTGACTTGACTAACGTATTGATGGGTCCCTCCAGAATAAGAATGGAACAGAGGGAAGGCTTTTCTTTCTATGGTATCTGGTTTGAGATGTTTGTGCACATTTTTCCAAATTCCAAAAGCACATCATGCACGTAGAAGAGTGTAGTGGAAACACAGGCTGGTAGACTGGAGGCAGGTGCCTCCTTTGTCAGTGGGAGCCCCTTAACTATAAAATGAGCTAAAACCCCTCACAATGCTGAAAAACAGTCTGTTGCTCTTAAATATATGGTACATTGTTTGTTTTATGTTTGTTCATACTATTTATTTTTGAAAATTTATACCTTACCTTGTCTCAGAAAGGATGTAAGGGGTTTTACAAGGAAACATTAAAAAAAATAGCAAGATAGCATAAATTAGAAATATTGAAGAACAAAGGGGAAAACAAAGAGAGGGTCATAAAATGGAGTTAGGCTGTGGCTGGAACACCCGGACATTCCTTAAGCCTTGCCCTCTTGCTTCAGGCAAACACTGCAGATTGTTTCACATCCAGCTAAGGCACAGGGGAGGGAGAGAAGCAGCTCTCCCTGTGAGCAAGGCTGGCAGTAGCAGCATCAGTGCCAAGTGGGAAACCCTGAGTGCTCCCGAGGACTGCCGACTAGCCAAAACTTCCATCAAGGACTATGGACAGGTCAAGGACAATTTAATGTATCATGTATATGTTCTCCTTGTTCTTTAAAGATGGACAGATATAATCAGTCTATTCATTTAGTTTTAAAATGAGAACAGGCACCCTACATACAAAATATAAAAATATTCAATAAATCAAAGCAAGTAGAAATCAATGTATTCCAGGTTCATAATGCAGTGGGTTAAGGTAGGGGCAGAATGGAGGAGTGTGAGACTTACCGAGGGCCAGAAGACGCCGCCACAGAGAGCAACGGCTGCTCTGAGGAGCTCAAGGCTCATGGTTTTGGTTTCAAAATGAGGGAGTGGGCTAGTCTGATTTTAAATCACATAGATTTGAGGGTTTGTTTTTAAGAGAAGGACAAACAAGAGATGCTTGAAAGGGCTTTTGATATTTAAAGGTACATTCGAAGCCTCACTTGTCCACTAGTAAGGCTGGTGGTGGGGAGGAAGGGTTCTTTATACAATGGGCAAAGAACTAAAACACATACATCACCATAGGAACCAGATACAGTCTTTCTTATCTTCCTAGCCTCATCTTTTGCAAGCCTCTATGACCTGGACATACCCCAAAACATGTATTCACATACATACTCACACAAACACATATACACACTTGCTAACACACTCATACATATTCACATATATACACATACACTAACACGGATAAGCATTCACACATACATATACAAACATTCATACACACACACACACACACACACACACACACACACACACACACACACACACATACACCCGGGCCTTTGGAGATTGCAGAAGAGGTCTCTCACTTCCAGTCTCCAGCACAAGCTGAACCCCTATTGGCGAAGCCTGGTCTTTCCCAATGAGCCCTACTTGTCCATCATGATTCAATTTAAATGTCTCTTCCTACCAAAAGTTGTCTCTTCCGATCCTGGGCTGGTAACTTCTCTTAGACAATAGCTTTCACAACTTTGCTCAAAGCAATACACAAAAGAGATGTGCTGCCATAACATCCAATAAGAATGACGTGGAAAGTCTACTGTGTCCAGGAAGACCTGCCAGGGTGCTCCAATGCACCTTCCACTGCCCAACACCAACCATGCAGTGTGAGACCAGCGCAGAGAAACCAGCAGATTAGAAAACTTGATGGAAGGCAACAGATGGGATATTTATTTATTTCAAATGCTTTTTTGGCTGGGAGAGCCACATGAGATGTATATCTTATTTCCAGGGAAGTCTCAGGGGAAACAGCTGTCATGCAGTTTCATTCCAGAACTCTTTGGGTTAGTACAAACAATATAATGGAGGACAGGCGGCCTAAATAGCAGACCCCAACAACACAGAGCCACCTCAATTGCAGTTCCTTTTGCCCTGTAACTTCTTTTTAACATGAAGTGAAATGTTCCCTGCAATAAAACACTGCAGTGACCTTTGGGTATTAAATCAGGTTTCATGCTCCAGGACTGTGATCATAATATTCCCATGCTATTTTTTCCTTCCAAATGGAACAAAGTGCTTTGAGAAAATTTACTGAATCCTTGAAAACCTAATGATCCCTTTATAGCCTCAGGTAAGTTACTGCAAAATTTAATTTCTACTAACCTACCTGAGACTGCAAAGAGCAAAGTAAATGCATGCCGCTTTCCTGTTGGCTGCATTTCTGTTTTCCTTTCGGACCTGCCCTTCAGAGTGTGCCATACTCTTGCAAAACACTCTGGGATGTCCAGTGTCTCAAACTGACCCTAGGCACATGTGACATTGACTTTTGTCCCCTCCAGGCCATGGGGGGAGAGAGCCCTGGTTCATCTTTTACAAGTCCATTCATCTTCTTAAAAGTTCTTTTAACAGCTTTTTTTTTCTTAACCAGAATGAAAATTGACTTATTTCTAAGAATGTCATCATTGGAAACAAAGAACTACCAAGGATAGCATGTAATTTTTTTAAAGTGTTCTATCTGTGCATTTAATCATTTATTAAATTCTTATGGTTGAAAAGGTTTTTTTGTTTGTTTGTTTTCCTACCTAGAATCTACTCAACACCCCCCCCCCCGTCCCATTTTTTTAAACCAACAGCACCCTGATGATTTTTTGGTGAATTACTTCTCCCCACTTTGTAGGCCTTTGGTGGGACCATCAATCAAGGCATGTTGCCCTCCTCTAGCCAAAAGGTAGGTCCATGAGCTAGGCTGGACCAATACTAAGTTAACTGGCACTTACAAAATGGTTGTCGCTGACCCACCCCAGGACTGGGACCCTAATGAGTTTTGTTCTAATTACAGACTAGAGATTACTTCTTGCTAGCTCATTTTCTAGAGCTACCATGATTTCCATTTCCTTCCCAGCCTGCTTTTATGTTGTCCCTTTAATTCTATGAGGTACTAGTACCTTTCTAATATTATTTATTTTTCTGCTTAATAAACCAGAGTTCTGATACTTGGGACAAAATAATCCTTATTATAAAAGAATTTATAACCATATGTAACAATGAAGACACAGGTAAAGAAGATTACAAAAAGAGAAGAGATAATAGCTCAGTGCATTAGTGAGAAATAGTGGGATGATGCACAGCTAGAACTGTGACCAAAATCATGCCACAGACCTGGTCCAGGGAGCAGACACCATTGTGGCCACCAGTCTTCACTGAGTGTGGCAGCGGGCCCTAGACTCTGAGTGGTAATGATTCCATCATGGTCATTGTTGTCTTTGAATAGGGAACATGGTTGCTGTCCCCTCCAACAAAACAGAACTCTTCGCCCAAGTCAATGACCCAGTGGGTCCATATGGTCAACTGAGTCAAGGTTCCACATTTATACCCCAACTGTTTATGGGTGGAAAGTTGAATATCTGCCATTTCAACTGTCATCATGGAAGGCTGATTTCTATGGTTTCGAATTCTGCATGTTTAGAAGATAGTTTCTGCTGCTTGACAGCTAATGCCTATAATTTTCAGTAAAAATGGTTCTGTGGAGTCAAAAATTAATCAGAAGTGAGGATTGTGAAAAAGATTGCAAAAATAAAATAGATGATAAAATTCCAAGTTAACAAACCTGTATGGACCATATAGAATATAAAGCAAAATGATAAATTAGTGTTCTTTTTATAAGATCAAGAATCATGAGCTTCTTTCAACATTAGAAATTCAGAGGCAGAGGCAGCCATCTAAGAAATATCTGCATTTCTGACCCACATAACCTGTGGGCTTATCAGAAATGATAAACCTTTGCTGCTATCGCACTAAGTTCAAGAATAATTTGTTACGTACCAATTGACAACTGTTAAATAACCTAAATTAAAAGACAGAGATATTCTAATTGGGTAAAAACAAGGTTCAACTATATGCTGCCTACAAGAAACATACTTTAAAAAGACATAAATTGGTCAAAAGTAAAAGTATAAAAAAAGACATATTAGGTTAACAATAAGCAAAACACAGATGAAATGGCTCAATTAATAAGATTTTAAGTAGATTTTCAGCGAAAATATTACTGTTAAAAATGAGGATTTTTTAGCCGGGCATGGTGGCGCACACTTGTAATCTCAGCATTTGGGAGGCTGAGACCGGAGGATCCGTGTTCGCGGCCAGCCTCAGCTATCTAGTGAGGCACTCCGCAACTTAGTGAGACTGGGTTTCAAAATAAAGAATAAAAAATAGGGCTGGGGGTATAGCTCGGAGGTAGAATGCCCCTGAGTTCAATCCCCAGTACCACAAAAAAAAAAAAAAAAAAAAAATGAGGATTTTTTTATAATGATGAAAGAACAACTCATCAAAAGGTCATAATAGTTCTAAATGTTTATGGGCCTAATCATATAGCTTCAAAATATATGATGCAAAACTGGTAGAACTGTATAAAGAACTAGACATGTTGTAATTACACTGTTGTATTTCAACAACCTTTTATCAATAATGTATAGGATAAGTAAAAATTAGTAAGAATAAAGAAGATTTGAAAAATACTGTCAACTAACCTGATGTAATTGATACTTTTAGAGCATTCTGTGACCAACAACAGAGAAGAATATACATTTTTTAAAAATATATACAGAATATTTATTAAGCTGGACATTCTGAATCAAAAAATAAATCTCAGTAGATTTTAAAGGACTTAAATCAGCTGGGTGTGGTGGTGCACACTTGTAATCCCAGTACTTGGGAGGCTGAGACCGGAGGATTCGGGTTCACGGCCAGCCTCATCTACTTAGTGAGGCCCTTGCAACTTAGTGAAACCCTGTTTCAAAATAAAGAATAAAAAAATATGACTTGGGGTGTAGCTCAGAGGTAGAACGCCCCTGGATTCAATCCCCAGTACCACAAATATAAATAAATAAATAAAAAATAAAAGGACTTAAATCATATATGATATGTTCTCTGAGTATAGTGAGACTAAATTTGAAATCAATAAGAGAAAGTACTCTGGAAAATCCCCATACATTTTAGATACTAAATACCACACTTCTAAAAATTTCATGGAATAAAGAAGAACTCAAAAGGGAAATTAGAATGTGTCTTGAACTGAATGAAAATGCAAGCACAACATATTAAAATTTGTGAGATGCACTTAGAGTAGTTCTTAGAGGGAAATTTATACTGCTAAATATCTATAGTAAAGAAATGAAGGAAGGTCTCAAATCAATGACCTCAGTTTCCATGTTACAGAAGTTGAAAAACAAGAGCAGATGAACATACGTACTAATATGAAAATGTATGTAGTAGAAGTAGTAAGTAGAAAATATTAGAAGAAAGGAAATAATAAAGATTAGAGCAAAATCATCAATGGAAAAGCAAACAGAAAAGCAATAAAATTAAGGAAATCGAAAGCTTGTTTTTTGATAAGATCAGTAATATTGATAAGTATCTAGTCAAACCAATACAAAAAATGCAAATTGTAAACTAACCTTGTATCTAGTACATAATTGAATTTAGATAAATAAGTTTAAATTTTCATAAAGCCCAGGTGGCTTTGGTAGCAAATTCTACCAAACCTCTAAGAAATAAATAATATCCATTCCATCCAATTTTTTTCATGAAATTGCAGAGGGATGGATGGTTACCAATTCATTCTATAAAACCAGAGTTATGATACCAAAATCAGACAAAAAGATATTA
>PVLC010036874.1:0-15565 GCA_004027655.1 Graphiurus murinus | reverse complement strand
GGTACTGGGGATTGAACTCAGGGGCATTCTACCTCCGAGCTATACCCCCAGCCCTATTTTTTATTCTTTATTTTGAAACCGAGTCTCACTAAGTTGTGGAGTGCCTCACTAGGTAGCTGAGGCTGGCTGCGAACCCGGATCCTCCGGTCTCAGCCTCCCAAATGCTGGGATTACAAGCGTGCGCCACCACGCCCGGCTGGGAATTTTAATTAAAAATACTTATCTATACAAAATCATTAGCCAGAATGAAGAGCATGGCTTTTTGTCCATAGCCATCAATGGCGGCAAGGGCTGCAGGCAACTTTTTTCTCTTGGCCTTCATGGTTTTTCTTAGTCTACTCTGCTTACTTGTTAAATATAATATCTTACTATATTTATCAGCAAGTGAAAAGAAGAAATCCCAAAGCAGAGGCCTTTGATAATTTTAAAGGAGAGTAGATAAACACAATTAGAGCTGATGCAATTTTCAAGTATTGTCTGAACTCACATAGGTGTGATATATTTGTTATTCTGTGTAGTGTGCTTGGAGTTATGAAAAAATGATTCACACACTCATTTTAAAACCAGCCTGTTGGTAAGTGAAACAGTTCAGCATAGGTCACTCATATCAGGCAATTAGAGTGGTTCAATTTGGAGTTTAAACATTGCCAGCATGCCTTTTCATATCTTAAATTAATTTCAACATTACACAATGTAAACATGCAAGGAAATCATGTTACTCCATTAATGTGGGCAATTTTGTGCTTTAATGTCTTGGCTAACATAAATTTAATTAAACACAAATGTCTTAACTTTGTTCAGCCAATAATACTTAAATATATGCTATAGACCCAAGATTCACAAAGAATTATTGATGATTGGAAATATTAGGATCTAATCTTTGTGTGTGTGTGTGTGTGTGTGTGTGTGTGTGTGTATGTGTGTGTGTGTTCCTGGGGATTGAACCCAGGGCATTCTACCTCCAAGCAACGACCCCATCACTTTTTATTTTTGTTTTGAAACACGGTCTCTCTAGGTTGCTGAGAGTCTTGCTACTTGCTGAGGCTATCCTTAAACCTGCAATTCTCCTGTTTCAGCCTCCCAAGTACTGGGATTACAGGCATGCACCCCATGCCTGGCTAAGATCTAATCAGTGAGGGGGGAAATTCACACTGCTGGAATTCTAGAGAATAATTATTTGGAAGCAGGGGAGCAGTAAACATACATTTTGACATAAATAATATTACCCATATACAACCTAAAGCAATGATCAAGAGAGTACATTTTTGTCACTTGCAGCAACAATTAATTGGAATAAATTTTCACTTTAACATTTCCTTAAGGTAGTTATGATATGCATAACTTTAATGGGTCTCTGTCATATAAATTAGAATAAAATATTTTGCCTGACCCAAAACCTAAATCATATCTCTTGAAGTCAAAGAAAGGTGTTAAATGAGCCATTTTCCCTCTGGATTTGGTCTTGGAGTACATCAGATCACTATTTTCAAAGTGAGTATTAGTGAAAATGTCACTTTCTCTTCGAAGCCTATTTTGATCTCTCGTATTTGTAATCTCAACCTGGTGTCATGCCTTATACATGAGACATTTTCATTAAATTTCTGTTGAATTTAACTGCTTGCAGAACACAATCCTGAGCCATTTTTATGCAACTAATACTTTTGCAATAAGTGGTTTTCCTCTCTTCTTCATAGCATAAAACAAAAGAGAAACTAACCCATTTCATACAATAAATGTGCTCCAGCAACTATGGAAGAGAAAATTCCTTCACTTTTACCAAATGTTACAAGCAAAGTGAGAAATACAAATACACAAAAAATTGAAAGTGAAAAAAAAAACTATAGTTAAATTGAACACTATATATATCAGAACACTGTAATGATATATTTTAGAATTCCCTTTTCTATTAAAAGAAAAAATCAGCGAATGAAGAGAGTACAAATTTATTTTTTCAATTATTTCTTGCGCTCTAACACATAGGAATGATAACTAGAATAAATGGGTGTCTTTAATTAAATGACACAGAGCAAATAAAAATACAACCAGTATTCTTTTGGAATGAAAGCAGGACAGGATTGCCCAGAGTCAAGGGGATACTGAGTGTGAGCCACAGTTAGAAGTAGCTAGGGAATGGTAAAATGCAGCTCCTGATCAGTTGACAAAGCCTAGTGGTGTTGAGGGATGAGATTAAAAGAAAACATAAGCAATTTCGGCTGAATTTTCCAGGCCGTATACAAAACCATATGAGATTCTCCTCGCACTGTGGGGTTTATAGAGCAGCCCAGCCTCCCACACTTGGGCACCTTCCATGCTCCTTCACTAAGTGACATTCCCTAAACATGCACTTAGCAACAACCCCAAGGTCTTCGCTCTGCTCTGGTTCTGAGCTATGGATGGCCCAGTAAGGAGTCTAAAATCTGTTAGGAAATAGTGAATACACGGATAAAGAACACATCTCTGCAAAAGAGCTTCAATAAAAAAAAAAAACCCTAAAAGGAATGATAGAAACAAAGAAATCTGCCTAATTTGGGACACATCTGGATATAAATTCCTTAAAGAACAAAGTTCCTAAGTTGTCTTTCAGGAAACGTCTCCGCTAATGGTTGTTACAGTTTGGAAAGTATATGTAGTAGAAGAAGCCAGCTATAGGAACTTGGCACTGGCCTCTGTGTACCTCAGACAGGGAGCTCCTGCAATTAGAAGAAACTTTTCTCAGTATATGTAATTGACTGGACCATTAGACAATTATTTATTACAAGATTAAGTTATCATGAGATCGCAAGGAAAGGAAAAATAAAAGAGTTTGGCCAACCTGAATATACAAACATTAAGGGATTTGAAAAGATAGTCTACTTATTACCTATCAATTTACACAATGTATTTATAAGCACATATTACCGAAATATTAATTTAAAATATTGAATTTTAGACTCATATTGTGTACAAATTTAATATAAACTTTTACATGTCTTCAAATATATAGCAATCTCAATAAAATTTAAAAGAAAAAATATGTAACAATCTCAATAAAAAGATCTGTAAAAGAAAGCTTCATCTACCTGAAAGATTAACCACAATGCATACTAAGAACAATCAACTATTCAGTTATAATATTCATTTAAAAAGTTTAGTTACACAAAAATATTTATATAGCATATGATATTAAGCAATAAAAAAACAGAGGTCTTTCTAACTTATATTTCATGAAGCTGTCTTGAGAGAAGAGGTATTTTTCAAAAAGGGTTTCCAGAAAGATGTGAAATCTAGACACATGACCAGTAGGGTTCTTGACATAAAGATGGAAAAGAACTTCAACAAATGTCAGTAAAAGCACAGAGATTTATTTAGGAAAACACATTCAAGGGAGAGTATGGGCCATCCTGAGAGTGAGAGACCTTTGTGTAAAGTAAGGAATACACATTCTAGGTACATCAAACATGAGTGATGCATTTGAAGGTTCCAGACCCCTCTCCTAAAGAAACTTGTTGAAAGGTGTAGGCCAGTGGTATAGGGGGATGATGTCTTTCTGGTGGTTTCAAGATGTTCTATGGTGGTCTGATCATTCTCAGGATCCTTAGGCTGATGTGGTGTCAATGATTTAATCAGCTGATAATCATGGAAAGTCTTCTGAATTAACAGCATCTCAAAATGCCGCATCTCTCTTTTCTGAAAATACGTCTTAATTCATAGTGCACCAGGCAGATTTCCCAGAAATTTGGAAGTGATAGACCTGGTAGAGTGGTAAAGTGTGTAGAACTTCTGGATTAAAATTATATGTCTTTGTCCTTCTCTATGTCTACTTTCTAGCTAAGTTTTTATTTCTTCTATCCTACCTTGAATCTAATGTTTTCAAACCTTTTACATGCATTTTTTGACCATCATGATTCACATTTTTCGGCCCATTTTTTCATGTCTTATCTACCCTATCACCTTTAGTTTTATCTTTGTTAATTGAAATATGGAACTTTACTATCACTGCATAATCTTGTTCCTAAAATTGTATTCTAAAAAGCAGATACTCATCTTCAAGCATTAGGACTGTTGTGAGGATTTTTTGTTACTGTTTTAAAAAATCATGTTCTTTATTTGTGACTCACACAAGCCCCAATACATAAAAATTAGTGTGATTTTTTTGTGTGTGAACATTAAAAGCTTCCCAGGTTTTCTGTTGTAATGACATTTTTAGAATTTTTATAATTCCACTAAATAACCTACATAAATATTAATATATTTCTGTTTAGTCTTATGTTTTACCCAATATAAAAGATGTTAGACTTACAAAGAACCCAGCAAAATGGTGAATTTCCATACCAAAATGTGCTGTCACCAACTACCCAGGTGGTAAATAAGTCGCTATAGGCAACTTTTTTTTTTTTACATTTCTTTTACATTTTACATTTGTTTCCAGGATCATGAGTGGGAGAAGTTCTGAAACTAAAAAATAAATGAAAAGAAAGCTAAAACCACAATGATGAACACAAATGATGAAACTAATGCTACCCTAGGAGAAAAAAAAGGCGGGGGGATATCGTGAACATCCATGTGAGGGGTTAACAAAGGCGAGGAGATGGAGAACTAAGAGCCATGCACATGCAACATCGAGGACACAGGCCTGGAGAGTCCTTCGTGAAGCCAGGATTCTTGAAATGCAGCATCCTCAAGGAAGTCTGGGCAAGAGAAAAATCTCTCTCTGCACAGGAAGAGTAATGGAAGCCAATTGTCTCTGATCTAACTTAAAACAATATTACTATTAGTGCTATTACTACTATGATTATAACTATGAGTAAAACTACTAACCAACATTCCAATACTACTATGTATACGAATACAGCATTAACCATGTGCTAATAGCATAATAACAAATACTATGATAATATGCTACCATCATCTTATGAGTTTTTAAGCAAAAGTAGAAATCAAACCAATGAAAATGAATCAGTAAAGAATAAAAAAATAAAAACTTTGTCCCTCCTGCTATAATTTCTGATATTCTCAGATATAATTTAAAATAACTATGTATAAAAATATGTTTCTGAAGTTATAAATATTTCTGAAAAAGTACCAAAGAAGCAAAAGAACAGAAATATAAAATTAGGCAGTTTTGCAGAATATATGACAATATAAAGACTCAAAATAAGAACTCTGAGCAAAACAGAACTCAAGAACAAAATAAAACTCTGAAAAGTTAAAAAAGCAACAATTGCATTTAAAATAAATTTTCTAAAAACCTAATTGAACTACATAACATATTAGACATGAAGAGAAAATTTGAGAAATAGAAAAGTTAAATCTCAGAAAAATTTCCAAGGATAAAGTCCAGTAAAGTGAAGAAACAGAAAAATGAGGGATATTTAGAGACATATAGGGTATATTGAGATCATCAAATATGAGTTAAACTGGATTTTTTCATAGAGGAGAGTGGGGAGAAATATTATGAAAGACAAAAATATTGAGTTGTCAGAAGCACAAAGCAAGCAAGTCTAATACAAAAATGTTAAAAGCAAAATGCCGAGATTTTGGAAAACAATTACAAAACATCAAAGATTAAAAAAAAAATCAAAAGTTGCCAGAGAGAATTTTTAGCTAGATAGAAAGGAATTACAATTAAAGTACAACCCATTTCTTTACAGTAATAATGAAAGTGAATCTAGAATGGAATAATTCCTTCAAAGAGCTGAGATCAAAGAAAGGTCAACTTAGACTTATGTATCCAACAGAAATATATTTAAGAATAAAACTTATAGTAAAGCCAAATAAGGTTAATCACTACTGATTTACATGAAAGAGCTATAGAACAAAAACAACATGGTATTGGCATAAAAATGGACACATAGATCAATGGTACAGAATGGAAGATAAATTTATAATCCTCACTCTTTTAGACAGATGATTTTTGACAAAGGTATTGAAAACATAAACTGGAGAAAAGACAGCCTTTCTAACAAATGGCATTAGAAAAACTGGGTATCCATATGCAGAAAAACTAAATTAGATTCCTTTTTTCCTTTATTTATTTATTTATTTATTTATTTATTTATTTTTTGCAGTACTGGGGATTGAACTCAGGGGCATTCTACCTTCGAGATACATCCCCAGTCCTATTTTTTATTCTTTATTTTGAAACAAGGTCTCACTAAGTTGCAGAATGCCTCACTAGAGAGCTGAGGCTGGCCACGAACCCGGATCCTCCAGTCTCAGCCTCCCAAATGCTGGGATTACAAGCGTGCACCACCACGTAGATTCCTATTTTTAACCCTGCACAAAAGCCAACTCAAGATGAACCAAAGACATAGAAGTTAGACCAGAACCTTTGCAATTACAGAAGAAAACACAGGACTGACTCTCCAACATACCGGCACTAGCAAAAACTTCTTAATACAACCCCCCAATGCTGAGGAAATGAAACTGAGAATCAATAAATGGGATAGGATAAAATTAAAGAGCTTCTGCAAAGCAAAGGAAATGATCAAAAATCTGAAAAGAGAGCCCACAGAATGAAATAAATTTTTTGCCATCTACTACTCTGATCCAGAGTACAATGTGTAAAGAACTAAAAAACCTTAAACTAATAAAAAATAAAAATAAAAGTGAGCAACTGAAGTGAACAGATACTTCTCAAAAAAATAAAAGCAAATAGCCAACAAATACATGAAAAAATACTCAACCTCTCTAGCAATCAGGGAAATGCAAATCAAAACTGCACTGAGATTTCACCTAACTCCAGTCATAATGGCAACCATCAAGAACACAAACAATAATAAATGCTGTTGAGAATATAGGGAAATGAGAATTCTTATTCACTCTTGGTGGGAATATAAATTAGTACAACCACTATGGAGATCAGCATAGAGGGAGGTTCCTCAAAAGACTAGGAATGGAACCACCTTATAACTCAGATAGATCACTCCTCAGTATCTCTCTAAAAGAATTAAAGTCAGAATACTATAATGATACATGCTTATCCATGTTTATGCAGTACAATTCACAATAGACAAATTATGAAGGAATCCTAGCTATTATTAAAGGATAAAGAAAACATGGTATATTCACACAAATGGAATTCTACTCAGCCATAAGAAGAACAAAATTATGTCATTTTCAGGAAAATGTATGGAGTTAAAGAATATTCTGCCAAGTGAGATCATCCAGCCTCAGAAAGTCAAGGGTCATATGTTTTCTGTCATACATGAAAGCCAATGAGAAAATAGGAATAAAAAAGGACTTTAGACGAATGAGTAGAGAGACCAGTAAAAGAATGGAAGATATTGAGGGAGGGAGAATCCGTGTGTGTGTGTGTGTGTGTGTGTGTGTGTGTGTGTGTGTGTGTGTGTACATGTGTGGTTGGTTGGCACTGGGGATTGAACTCAGGGGCATTCTACCTCCAAACTATACCCCCAACCCTTTTTTAAAGGTTTTATTTTCTAAACAGGGTCTCGCTAGGTTGCTAAGGTTGTCCTCAAACCTGTGATCCTCCTGTCTCAGTCTTCCAAGTATTTAGCATATTTTTCTTTCGTTTGCTATGTGTGAAACTACCCACATGACTACTGGTTGCCTGGGCAACTCTGCTAATGTGACCTGTATTTTTTGACCTACTTTCTCAGCCCCTGATCTCAGGTGGCTAACCAGGAGACTTTCACCTGTGACATATCTACTGGCAAGAGCAGGCTTTGTAAGATAGTGTTCTAATCCCATCTGCTATAGACAACTCTGTGACTAGAGCATGAACTTACTTCCAATTCGATGCACTTGCCAGAATCAAAGTCTTTGTGTTGTTATTATTTCATAGCAGGGCCAGAAATGATCTCATCTTGCTCATCTGCCCAGTACCATGCCCCAGGCAGCATGTGGGCTGGCCACAGAGTCTTCTAGATGGGCATAGTGAGATCCTGTGCATTGGAAATGAGGAGCTATATTCAGGGTTTGAAACGAAGGACCCTCTTCATGTCGCCTCTTCCCTCCACACATTAGTCTGTATTGGGGAATCTGAACTGTGCTCTTCATTTTGGTTTAAGTGTTGTTATCTCCATGTCCCATTCTAGCCCTTTCACTCTTCCTGTAAAGAGATCCACACACCAAAATGAACTAAAATTATTTTTTGTTGGAAGTTGTAAGATTGCTGTCTTCCAAAGACAAAATGAAATCACTGAAGGATCCAAAGAAGGTGAGAAAGACAGGAGAGAAAGAACTGAGAAGGAAAGGTGTTAGGGACCAAGACAGTCCTCTGCTCGCCTACAGATGCTATGCACCATCTTTCTATGCTCTCTCCCTGAGCATGTGCAGATGAGATTTCGTGTGAGTGGACGTGTGTGGGGGGGGGGTGAAGGAGAGAAGGAAGAGTATGCTATGGCTGCCTGGGTCTCTTTGGAGGAATCAGCTTTGAAATTTAAATGTTTGCACTTGCTCCCGAGTGAACAGTGCTTCCAGCAGCACCCAGAGTGTCCATCTCTGATTCAGGAAGTGATGAAGACAGGGGGCTCTGCACGGGGCCCTCCTGCAGCTACACTTGAGTGGACTTGCTCTTCCCTGTTCCCTCAGAGGGGAGCAGTGGGTGACACTGGATAAGTAGGCCTCCATGAGTGCAGGCAATTGGGAAACTTACCCTGGAAAATGCAGTCAGGGAAAATATGATACAACCCCAACGCTGCATCATTAACTACAAAACATTTAAATCCTTGCATACTTACATTATTGTTCAGATCCTAACAAGCAGATCACGTGGGCGGATATTCACTATGCTCATCTGTGAAATGAGAAAGTTAAACTAAATTGGAGAGAAATGGTGGAGGTGTTTTCTACAAATAGCCTGCACTTGTGTTTCCATTTCTACATTTCAGTTTCTGTTTGACCCCAAACATCACTAGTAGCAAGTGTTATAATCTAACATTAATAATCACTTGATGAAAAAGTACATGCATAGCTGGCATTGCGCTGTTACTACGTGATGATTTTAGAAATCATTTAGTTGCCAAAATGTAGTTTACACTCAAAAACTCATTACAAGTTACATTTATTGATGTGTCTGCACAACCATATCACTTGGGAAAATAGCCAAAAACTATTCAGTGTTGTATTTTTGGACCTTTGACAATTTTATCTGTACTCCAACTTAGACATGCACTAAGGTCTAACAAGTAGTTTATTTGAACAGCTCTAAGTAGCACAGACCAATAAATTATTAAGTTTCGCCTAATAATTAAAAGACTTTCTTTGTTTCATTTCATCAGTGTGTTGAACCAACTTTAGGTTTCCAGATGTGCTAAGTATTGGATCACTTGAGGGAAGTGCTTGAACAGAACACATTTTGTAAAGCTTGGTCTTTATTGCTAAAAATGAAAAGCCTAAAGACTGGAAGCTTGACCTACCATTGGCCTCAAGAATGGGAACAAATTCAAACCAGATATGGGGGATGGAGACATCCATGCTGCCATTGCCTGTCTGGCTCAGGGCTGTTGTAAAACAAGGAAAACAACTCCTGATCTCAGCTCGGGGCTGAGAACATGACATCCAGGAAGAAGCCGGCTCTTTCTTGACCAGTGCTTTTTATCTCTCCTGAAAACCGATTCTGAAGACATTTTCCCAAGCACATGAATGTGTGCTTCAAGGCATTGGCAGGCAGTGAGGGGCGGAGCGCATTTCAGGGCGAGAGGTAACAGTGTCTGAGCCTATTTCCCTCTACTTGCTGCACGGTGCAGAGCTGATCCTTCTGAGTCTTCATTTCCAAATTCACAAGACAGACATCTGTGCTTTGGTTTCTTCTGGAGAAGAGCAGCCTCCGTGTCCTGCTCCTGCTCATGGTATGGCTCCACCTCCAGAGCCATCTTCCCAGTGGTCCGGGCTCTAGAGGGGCTGGCTGTATTGTGTTACTTGCTTAATCTTCCTCACTCATAGAAAATGCACTCACATACTTAGACTTTCTTTTAAATTTTGTTTTGTTTATGTACTTGGGATTGAACCCAGAAGCATTCTACCTCCTAGATACACTCCCAGAACTTAAAAAATATATATATATATATGGTGTTACTAAGTTGTTGAGGGCCTAACAAGTTAAATTGTGGAAGCAGGCCTTGAATCTATTATCCTCCTATCCCATGATATGCTGTGAAAGTGCTTTCCATTTGTTTAGGTTGGCTCTTTTTCCAAATTAATTTTGATCATTTTATTTTCCAAATGTTTGTGTATATGTAAACATTAAATAATAGCTGCTAACATTTTATCGTCTGGAGGAACGATAAAATGGAAGGGAGGCTGCTGGCATTCGGTAGTTCCTTCACAGTTATAAAATCGTGATTTTCAGCAAATTTGTTCAATTACTTAAAATATTTTAAATATACTTTTATTGGTGCATTATAATTACATCATAATGAAGTTTAGCATGATGGAGAAATACATTCACATAGCACTTAGTGAGCTTCCTCTCAGATCCTACCCCACTGCCTCCCCTTCCCTGTACAGGAAATTGAGATTATCATCGATAACTTCACATATGTAATTCTGGAGATCAAAGTACATTTTTTAGAAAATGAAAATGAGTCCTAGATATTCTGGATTGCAGAGCTTAGGGAATATTTTCTAAGGTGTATACCAACAGTTTTAACATGACCTGGTCTAAATGGTGATCTGGAAAAAGTTATTAAAGAAAGTTGATGCAGTAGAATAGAAAGGACTGTAAGTGATTTTAGAACCCAGAGGTGTTTACATAGGAAGAAAGCCTAAACATGTATCATTAGGAACAGCAGCAGAAATTCTATTTTCAGATTCATTAATAAAGGAATTTACCTTTAATTTACTAAGAGAATGTTTAAATTCCACTTGAATACAGAGGGCTCAAGATAACTAAATTATGTAATTAAATTGCAGTGATGATAAAACTGTGTGCTACCCGCATTGGTATGAGTGTTGGAAAATTAAAAACTATATGGCATATTCTTGTAAATAATTGCAATGTGTTTAATTAACAATATAATTTCCCAAGTAAAAAGAGAAACTTTTATCATGTATTCCCAAAAGAAAGGTGTAGTGCAGGATGATGACTGCTATGTGGAGATTAATTGAGATAAATTATTCATGTTAAAAATTTACCTATGTTTTAGAACACAGAGAAAATTCCTTTTCATTTCATGTTGACTTATTGTACTTATTTTTTCATTGCATTAGGGAAAAACTCAACGATAGCATTTTGCATAATCTAATTTGTAATCCTATTTAAAGATTTATGCAAATCTTTTTACCACAAATCAATGTTATTCAATAGAAATACAATGTGAGTCACATATGCCTTTTAAATTTTTCTAGTAGCCATATTCAAAGAGGTAAAAAGTGAACTTTAATATTTCTACTTTATCTAAAGTATTATAATTTCAACATGGAAAAGCATAAAGTTATTAATGAAACACTTTATATTTTGCATGCCATGCCTTTGAAATCCAGTATGCATTTAATAGTTACAGGACACCATAATTTGGATCAACCACATAGCAAGTGTTCAGTACACTTGGAGGGAGTGGCTGGTGAATTGGATGGTAGAGCTCTGGAATCTGAGCTCTTCCACAATGCATCTTACACTCTACAATCTTCTGCGACCCTATGGATGACATTGGCACATATGAGATACTTTATATGAAACACAACTAATTAAACTTACTTTTGGTATTTCAAGTCTAAGAATAAAGTCAGCGGAAACCTATTCACAACCTGTAGAGTTCTTGCCTCAAGCAGGAACACTGGTCTAGGCCAAAGTCATCTAGCCAAGCAGCACTTCTAGAAGCATATGTAGGTGGAGGTTGCTAGGGAAAGAAAAAAGAGCCTCATAACCGGTGCTGGGATTTGGTGGACAGCCCAGTGGGTTGTGCTTTGATGCCAGCACCAAACTGAGCCATTCCCTCCAGGAGGCTGAGCCAAGGATCCGTCCCTGGTGTAAACTTCTCTCACTGTGTATCTGGATGTGGGGTTAATGTTGCCTTACTTTTCAGGTAGTACCGAGTCTTGGATTCTGGCTTTGGGATTCTTATAATATGGTCAAGGAAGGGTAAAGACAATAAATAGGATCCTTTAGATCCCTTAAGCCTTAAGTAATATCCAGAAAAAACAAAGTGGAAAAGCAACTGCTGCAACCTGGGTCTTTTGAAGGGGAGCGCCCCAAACTTTTTCTGAAGCCAATATGATAATATGTCTTTACTCAACCTGAAATCTTTAAGCCAAAGTATCTAAAAATAAAGGTGTGTTTCTATACCAATAGAGAACTATAAATTCACTCACAGATCCTCCAATTTAAAGATCCTCATTTCTACTCCCCAAAAATAAAGTGGAACCTCACATGGAATAAACTGACCAAATCTCTGGGCTATTACTTAGTAACTTTATGTCTCTGATTTGCACATTTTGAATTTTGTCTTTATTGAAATCTTTTCTCATTGAAATGACAGTTTTATGACTTTTAGCTTTTGTGAGTTATTCTGTATTTATTTGCATTTAATGTCTTAGGATCACAGAATTATAGCGTCTGTTTGAATTTCCTGATAAATTGCCAATAACCCACTCCTTCAGAGGCCAGTTAAGGCTTATCAGAAAAAAATATGCAAAGTCTCTAATAATTGCAAAGTCTTTGGTCTGATTTCTAGGTCCTTTTTCCATCTTGAGTTGACTCAAGCAGGGTGAGATACTGGGGCCTAATTCCAGTATTCTACATATAAATACTCAGTGTTCTCCTGACCATTTATCAAAAAGCTGTCTTTTCTCCAGCATATGTTTTTGGCATCTTTGAGAAAAATCAATGAGCTGTAAGTGCAAGGCTTTGTTTCTGTGTCTTTCATTCTATTCCATTAGTCTATGTGTCTGTTTTTGTGCCAATATCATGCTGTAAGGCATAGGACCACTCTCCAACATACAAGCACTGGCAGAGAGTTCCTCAGTAACACTCCCCAAAGCTCAGGAAATAAAAACAAGGACCAATAAATTGGATGGAATTAAATTTAAGAGCTTCTGGACAACAGAGGAAAAAATCAAGAGGCTGAAAAGAGAGCCTACAGAATGGGAGGAAATCTTTGCCAGCTACTCCTTTGAAAGGAGACTAGTGTCTAGAATAAACGAAGAACCTAAAAAACTTGCTAAGAAATCAAATAACCCAGTAAAAATGGGCAATCGAGCTGCACAGACACATCTCAAAGGAAGGAATACAAATCGCCAAAATATAAATTATATAAATTCAACCTCATAAGCAATCAGGGAAATGCAAATCAAAACTGCACTGAGATTCCATTTAACTCCAGTTAAAATGGCAATCATCAAGAATACAAACAATAATAAATACTGGTGAGGATGTGAGGAAATAGGAACCCTATACACTGCTGGTGCAATTGCAAATTAATAGAGCCACTCTGGAGATCAGTGGGGAGGTTCCTTAGAAGGCTATGTATAGAACATCCTTATGACCCAGCTTAACAACTCCTGGATATCTTTCCAAAGGAACTGAAGTCAGAATATTATAGTGATGCGTGCATACTCATGTTTATAGCAGCACAATTCACAATAGCCAAACTATAGAAACAGCCTTGGTGTCCATCAACAGATGAATGCACTCTAGAGCCGTAGTATATACACGCAAGGGAGTTTTACTCACCATAAAGAAGAACATCATGTCATTTGCAGAAAATGGATGGACCTAGAGAATATTATGCTAAGTGAGGTCAGCCAGTCTCAGAAAGTGAAGGCTCATATGTTTTCTCTTGTATGTGGAAGCTAGAGAGGAACTGGGACACAAAAGGGACTTCACAAATGAGGAGAGAGACCATTAGAATGGTAGAAGGGGATTTGGGAGAGTGGTGGGGTGGGGACATGAGAGACTTGAAGAAAGAAACAGTTTAAACAACCATAAATGGGTACAATTATAAAGATATCAATACTAATGTCAATATTATGAACGGGGTACAGGAACAAATAGAGAGGCTTCTGGAGAAAATATATGAGGTGCTGTGTTTCTATCACAGTAAATCTCAATATGATGTATGCTAACAATGCACCAAAAAAGTATATGAAAAATAAAGAAAATATGCCATTAAATACATTTTTTAAAAATTCATTATTATTTGGATCTTAGCTATTTTTATCATAATATTTTAAGAAAATATTAAGATGCAATATCCTACCTATAGTAGAAATAAATAATATTAATACCCAAATAACCTAATTAGTAGTCGTATCCATCCATAGAAAGTCTTGTCTCAAACACAAACAATAATCTTAGCCGAAATTTTCCAAGGTTCTGCTTTTCATGTCAATTATTTACTGTTTATGTCTTTAGAATGTCCACTTTAATTTTTCTTTAACTGACTGAATATCTGAGCAATTACTTGCTAACTCTATGACTCTGATTTGCACATTTAAAATTACATGCTTACTGAAATATATCCTCTTTGAAATGACAGTTTTATGACTTTCAGCTTTTATGAATTGTTCTGTATTTATTTGCATCTATGATGCCTTAGAGTCACAGAATTTATGAAGTCTTTAGGAATCGTGGAAATTCTTTGGTACAATTTTTTTAATTTTGTATTCAAAACCACTGACACACATTCAGGTATGCATTTTGTGTAAGTTTGCGAAGCTCAGGTTCGTAAACAAGATTGGAACTGACTCCTGTTTTGACTCAGTGCATGTACAGAGTCTGCTGCCCCAATTCCCCTTACTCCTGGCACGAGACCACACAGGTCTCCTCAATATTTCCCAAATATCAGATACATGCCCTGCTTGTGAACTTGCCTTGATGCTTTCCCTTTCTGAAACCTTTCTCCCCCAGTTATCGTCACCACTAACTCCTGTACTTTCTTCAACCCTGGGGTCGGTTGCCACCTTCTGGAAAAGGTTAACTCTCACCACCCAGACTTAAATTTCACCTTCCCATGAAAATGCATGGCCCCAACTTAGCTTTTATCACCTTTACAAATGCTATAAATATTTTTTATTGTCTGTCAGTTCCATTTAGCATTTGATTTCTATGAAAGTGGAGACTTTTGTCTATTTTTAATTTACTGACATAGCTCAAGATGTGACATAAAGCCCAGAAAGCGTTAAGAATTTTGTTAGAATTTGATGAATGCCAATTGAGGTTTTGTTTTTTTTTTCATTTTTATGGCAACTTCAAATATTAAAACGATGTCTTTTTCATTATTTTTATTATAATTAAAATGTATTGATTGTATATACCAAGGGTTGAGTGTGATATTTTGGCATATACGTAGTGTGCATTAATTAAATACACACTTTATCTCCCTTCCACTCATGCACCCTTCCCAACCTCTGGTAACTACTCTTCTATACTCAGGTTGACTTTTTTTTTTTTTTTTGCTACCAGCTATGAGAGCAATTATAGAATATCGGGCGCCCCAGGCTGAACCTTCAGCCATGAGGCCCCAATAAAAGACGCCGGCTAAAAGCTACTGGTTCGAACCTCTTTTATTATCTCTCTCTCTTTTCTGGGATCAAAGGTTTTGCACACACGATAACAAACACAGTGCTGAGGTCGTCTTTCCAAATAGTGCTTTTCCTACAGACTTCCAATAACCCCTCTCTC